>CM039614.1:18925480-19170789 GCA_022457205.1 Saccharum spontaneum
GTTAATTATCCTGCAAGACGATTTCAATCTGGTAATCAAGGTTTGCCCATTAATGAGCCGATCAGAAGGAGAGCATCAGTACATGATCGGCTGGGGGGCAGGCTTAGTGTGCATGAAAGGCTTGGTAAACGTGTTGCATATTTTCCAAGGAATCAAGAGGAACTCGAAGAGATGGCAAATGCAAGAGTCCCTGATGAAGAAATATTCTACAGGGACCCTAATATACGTCGTGTGGAGACAACTAGAATTTATCAGCCAGTTTGGAAAACTAAGCTTCCTCAATGGTGTCCAGAAGGTTTGACAAAGACACAAAAGAGAAAAATGCAGCGGGATCGTCAGAAAGATTTATATCAAGAAGAAAGTTCCTCCAATGAGAAATCTGGTAACCAGCAGTGGCAGATAAGGCACAAGGATAAAGGTCCATCGGCAGATATCAATATGGTATTTATGTTGCCGATGGAATTTTTGGCTTTGTCTGACAATGAAGAAGAGGCTGTTTCCTCTGATCAGATAGCTCAATTAATGTTAGATCCAATGATGGCTGTTTTTGAGAAGCCGGCTGATGATGAAAGACAACACCTCAAGGCTTTGTTTGTAAAAGGCAGAGTTGATGGGCAGCCCGTATCTAAGATACTTATTGATGGAGGAGCTGCGATTAATATTATGCCTTATGTGATGTATCAGAAGCTTGGTAAGGGAGATCAAGACTTAACTAAAACCGATATGATGCTAAAGGATTTTGAAGGCAATGTGTCACCAGCTAAAGGAGCAGTATGTGTTGAGTTGACTATCGGTAGTAAAACTTTGCCGACAACTTTCTTTGTTATTAATGGCAAGGGTGCATATAATTTACTTCTGGAAGGGATTGGATTCATGCTAATTGTTGTGTTCCTTCTACAATGCATCAATGTTTGGTACAATGGATCGGAGATAAGATTGAAGTTGTTCCTGGAGATTCTTCTTATATCATTGCATCGGCAGAATCGGATACTTATGAACGAACCAGGTGCATATCGGGAGAAGCTTGGGAAAAAGAGTTCCTCAAGGTTGCTGATTATGAAATTCTACCGATCCAAGCAGTCGGTTCTAAAGAAGAGTTTTAATGGATAGATTTGCCGATGATGGAAAGTTAGGGCAAGGATTTACATCGGCAGATAATTTAATAGAAGTAGATATTGGTGAAGGCGATAGGCCAAGGCCCACTTTTATTAGCTCTAAATTAGATTCCAAGTGTAAACAGCAATTAGTTGATTTGTTAAAGGAATATAAAGATTGTTTTGCTTGGGATTATACTGAAATGCCTGGATTAGACCGATCTATAGTTGAACATCGGTTGCCGATTAAATCTGGATTTCGGCCACATCAGCAGCCGGCTCGCCGATGCAATCCTAATATACTCCCCGATATTAAGGCCGAAATAACCAAGTTAATTGAGGCAAAGTTTATTCGGCAGTGTCGGTATGCAGAGTGGATTTCTAATGTGGTTCCTGTATATAAGAAAAATGGAAAACTCCGTGTTTGTATTGATTTCAGGAATCTTAATAAGGCCACACCGATGGATGGATATCCAATGCCGATTGCCGATTTGTTGATTGATGCTGCAGCAGGGCATCAGATTATTAGTTTCATGGATGGAAATGCGGGTTATAACCAAATATTCATGGCTGAAGAAGATATTTCCAAAACTGCTTTTAGATGTCCAGGTCATGTGGGATT
Source organism: Saccharum spontaneum (assembly GCA_022457205.1). Classification (NCBI taxonomy): domain Eukaryota; kingdom Viridiplantae; phylum Streptophyta; class Magnoliopsida; order Poales; family Poaceae; genus Saccharum; species Saccharum spontaneum. Next base: position 18,927,197 of record CM039614.1, read on the forward strand.
ATTTGAATGGATAGTTATGACGTTTGGTTTGAAAAATGCCGGTGCTACTTACCAGAGAGCTATGAACTTTATTTTCCATGAATATATCGGCACATTGGTGGAAATCTACATTGATGATATAGTGATTAAGTCTGGAGACATCACAAAGCATCTAACCGATCTGCGAAAGATATTGGAGTGCACAAGAAAACATGGATTAAAGATGAATCCCAATAAATGTGCATTTGGTGTATCGGCAGGCCAATTCTTGGGTTTTATGGTGCATCAGAGGGGCATTGAAATTAGTAGAAAATCTATGAGGCAATCAACAAGGTGGTTGCTCCTGCCGATAAGACTGAGTTGCAATCTTTGATCGGTAAGATTAATTTCATCAAAAGGTTTATATCTAATCTGTCAGGTAAGATCAAGGCTTTCAGTCCATTATTAAAATTGAAAGCCGATCAGGAGTTTAAATGGGGGTATGAACAGCAGTTGGCTCTAGATCAGATTAAGAGTTATTTAACAAATCCTCCAGTGTTAGTTCCACCCCAGCATGGAAAACCTTTCAGATTATATTTATCAACTGAAGATACTGTTATCGGTTCAGCTCTTATTCAAGAATTTGAAGGAAAAGAGCGTGTTATCTATTATTTGAGCAGACGATTAATAGATGCTGAAACCAGGTATTCGGCTATTGAGAAATTATGCTTATGTCTATATTTCTCCTGTAGTAAGTTAAGGCATTATTTACTATCGGCTGAATGTACTGTTGTATGCAAAGATGATGTAGTCAAATATATGCTATCTATGCCGATATTAAATGGTAGGATTGGTAAATGGATTTTAGCGTTATCAGAATTTGACTTACGTTATGAATCGGCTAAGGCAGTTAAAGGACAAGTTATGGCCGATTTTGTTACTCAACATTGCAATACAGTAGATTCTTTGGAAGTTGCTCCATGAACATTGTTCTTTGATGGATCCACTTGTAATGAAGGGGCAGGCATCGGCATCGTGTTGATTTCTCCTCAAGGGAAGAAGTATGAATTCTCATTGCCGATCGTTGCCACATCAACAAACAATCAAGCTGAATACCAAGCATTGATAAAAGGGTTGGAGTTGCTTAAAGAAATACAGGCTGATGCTGTTGAAGTCTTTGGTGATTCTATGCTAGTTATAAATCAATTGATTGGGATTTATGAATGTCGAAGTGAAATCCTGATTTCATATCATGAGAAATGTTTGGAATTGTTAAAAGGGTTTAGGAGTTTTCATCTGGAGCATGTTTCCCGGATGCATAATGAAGAGGCTAACCGATTGGCTCAGCATGCTTCAGGATATCAACCTGTTCAAGAAGCATTGACATTGGTGGTTGATGCCGATGACTGGAGAAAGGAAATCATTGATTATTTAAAGAATCCATCTAAAAAGGTTGAGAGACGTGTAAGATTCCAAGCGACAAAGTATGTACTCCTCGATGATGACTTATATTATCGTACCATAGATGGAGTTTTACTCAGGTGTGTTAGCATAGAGGAATCAAAAAGCCTGATGAGTGAAATTCATGAAGGAGTATGTGGGGCTCATCAGTCAGCATTCAAGATGAAGTGGATGATCAGAAGAAATGGATATTATTGGCCAGCTATTCTTGAAGATTGTTTTAAATATTTTAAAGGATGTCAGGAATGTCAAAAGTTTGGTAATATTCAGAGAGCACCCGCATCGGCTATGAATCCTATAATTAAACCATGGCCGTTTAGGGGTTGGGCTATTGATCTATCGGTCAAATTTATCCACCATCGAGTAAAGGGCATAAATTTATTCTGGTTGCTACCGATTATTTCACAAAGTGGGTTGAAGCAATTCCTTTGAAAAAGGTGACATCGGCTAACATGGTTGATTTTGTGAAGGAGCATATTGTTTACCGATTTGGTATCCCTCAAACTATCACTACCGATCAGGGCACTATGTTTACATCAGGTGAATTTGATGAGTTTGCTTTGAGTATGGGAATTAAAGTTTTGAATTCTTCACCATATTATGCCCAAGCAAATGGCCAAGCTGAAGCATCTAATAGGGGATTATCAAACTTATTAAACGCAAGATCAGAGAATATCCTAAAAAGTGGCATACAATATTAAATGAAGCTTTGTGGTCATATCGGATGGCATGTCATGGTGCAACCAAGGTGTCGCCTTATCAATTGATGTATGGGCACGATGCAGTATTACCTTGGGAGATTAAGATTGGATCTGGGCGGATGCGTTTTCAGGATCAACTGACAGCCGATGATTATGATATCCTTATGAAAGATGAGTTGGAGGACGTAGCTGGTCATCGGTTAAAAGCTTTGATTAACATCGAGGAAAACAAGAAGAGAGTAGCCAGGTGGTATGATAAGAAAGTAAAGGTAAAGGAATTTGCCGATGGTGAATTAGTCTGGAAGTTGATTTTACCGATTGGGACTAAAAATTCTAAGTTTGGCAAATGGTCCCCTAATTGGGAAGGTCCATATCGGATAAGTCAGTCTGTTCCTGGTAATGCGTATATTCTTGAAACTCTCGAAGGAGTGGTATTTCCCAGAGCGTTAAATGGAAAATATTTAAAGAAATATTACCCTAGTGTTTGGATAGATGCATAAAGAGTATAGTTGCCGATAACAATCCTATCGGCTGGAGTTAAAACAAAGTATCAATTATGCCGAATTTAACAAAGCCTGAATGGCTGATATCGCACGCAGGCGAATTTCATCGGCTTCTTTTAGTTCCTTGGCATCTTCATCGGCATTTCCTTCCACAGGTTTGATTTTCTTTTTCAATGCCAAGGCCTTGCGAGCTTGAGCATCCCGTTCCTGTTGAAGGGCTTTAATGGCGTCGGGAAGCTGGTCTTCTTCTTGTTTGGCCTGGGTCAGAGCTGTCTCAACTTGTTCCAGTTCAGCTAGCAGGGCTGCTTTCTTTGCCGATAGATCTGAGATCTTCTGTCTAATATCGGCACTGGAGGCTTGCAAATTATTGATGTTCTTGTGCTTCTCGTCGGCAGTCTGCTTCAGCTGTAGCATCTCTTCTTTAAGTTGAGATTGGGCTGCTCTGTCAGCAATACGGTGAACGGCCCTTTGGTATTGAAGCTGTCTGCTTTCCAGATGGACTGCTGGAAAGATGATTTCTTCAACATTGGAGGGGACTTGGCCGCGGATTGCCTTGAAGATAGACTTCGCAGGATCCGAGTCGATTACCAATTGGGTAGTTTCTTGCTGAAGCAGGTTTAGGAGGGTTTCCAGCTTGCCATATGTGTCTGATGATACTGTTCCCAACGCCAGGGAAGAGCTCACCTCTTCTCCATCATCATCAGAAATATCGATAGCAAAAGAAAATAAGCTATCGGGAGAATCTTGTTCCTATGGGATAAAGAGAATTAGAAATCTTGTTTATAATATTTTGAAGATATAATAAGTCAGGTAGTTGATTGATTTACCTGCTTCAAGGCTATCTCTTGAGCTTGACTTGAAGGAGCGGCTTGTAAAGGGTCCTGTGAAGGATCGGCAGAAGGTGCCAATGGAATGTCTTCAATGACTACATCGGTAGTCGGCCCTTGAGGTACAATTGCCGATGATGTATCTTGAGCAGGAATAGTTTGTTCAGAAGGCTGATCGACGGGTGTTGGAGCAGATGTAGGGCCGGTGTAGGTTTTTGTCGTTTCTGTTGAGCCTCAGCATCGGTCAAAGCTTTACGTTTCTGTTGTGCTTCGACAACAACTGGCTGGGGGGCATCAACATCTGTTGGTTGAGGAGCTTGTATGATCGGTGTGCTTACCGATGTATCCATTTGTTGCTGAAAAAACAGGTATAAGATTGGATGTTTAATGGGAAAAATAAAAATAATGAAAGAATACCTTTGAGGAAGGAGTAGAAGTTGTGGTGCTCGGTAAAGTTGCCGATGATGATCCAGCTGCAGCTTGTACACCCTGATAGTTGTATGTTAATATAAAGTGTATCGGCAGAGAAAATAGTAAACAAGATTATTACCTTAAAAGCCTTGATCAGGCTTGAAGCAGCAGCCTTTGGAGAAGCCCTAGATGTTCCCAATCTTGGTCTAGAAGCGCCAATTTTGGTACGAGTTCTTTGGAAAGTCAAGGCTTCCAGGGTGGGGGCACTGTAGCCGATTGCTGAAATCGGAGAGGCCGGATAGAGATTGAAGGGTTTTCCGCTTTTGCTTATCGGTGGAACTGGATCGTCAGCCTGTTTCAAAGGGGGTTAGTTACCGATACACATAATAAAAGAAAAGGGAAGGGGCAAAAGTTGAAAGGAACTTACTGCATTATCAGGAATAGCATAATCAGGGTCAATCTGGTGCCGATATGTATGAACAGATGTTGAAAATAGCTGTTCTTTCCATTCCTGCCACCATTGCTTATATGATTCTGTTATGAAAGAAGCTGGTGACCAGGCGGAGAGATCGACGTTGGAAATATCGGCATCAGGAGCAAGTCTTACTATCCTGCTCCATTCAGTTCCAGAGGTGATGATTTCCCTAGGTTTAATTACATCGGCATAGCACAGTTTAATGGGCAATTTCCCAAAAGCCAGCTGGCGAGATACTGCCGATGGATTGTAAAATTCATAAGTAATGTGGGAGGCTTTCCCACTGCCAAATGTATTGACCGGAATTGCTCTGGGGGTGATGATGGCCATCATCAGATCATTATCTTGGTTCAGATCACCATCGGCAAAATTGAAGAGGAGGGGAAATTTGTTATCCTCGTCAATATAAGGCACCCAAGCCCTGTGATCACAAGGGAGGCCATGGTAGAAAGTATGAAAGAATCTGCCGATTTGATCCTCATTGGCTTCTGTTCCGGGAAGGACGATAATTGCTTCACCAAAGTTGAGAGGGGGGCGTGTTGCCGATTCATCATCCCTAAGGACGTGTTCTTCGGGAATCTCTCGTGGGAATTCCTGAGCAAAGAAATCCCATTGTAAATGCTTGTGCATATGGGCGTTTAGCCACATATTAATAAACCACCATGGGCCTCCCAGATTGCCGATGGGTTCGCCAAGTATAAGCTTTTGGGATACTTGGTGGAGGAGATGGTAGGTTGAACTCAGAAGATATCGGCCAAGTGGAAATCTGACACCGTTGGCCAAGAGTTCTGCTGCTGGGAGGAAAGCATTAGTTGGTCCTACCGATCGTCCGCAGAAAATAAATTTTTCTAGCCACATGTTCAGGAATGTGGCATGCTCCCTTTGGTTGACAGTACCAGTCTTCTGGTACTCCTGGATATATCCCGTCCAGCCGCCGATGTTGCGTGTGGTTATTCTGTACTCAGCTTTTCTGCTGAAAATATGGCCTTCATCGACAGTTGAAATGTCTAGGCCTGTGAGCATATACACATCGGCAAGGGTGGGGGCACATGAACCATGACCAAACATGAAGGTGTTGGTGGTGTCAGACCAAAATTGAGCAGCAGCTATCATCATAGATTCATTTTTCTGCATATCGGCAATGGACAGCCTGATACATTGATCTATTTTTCGCTCTGCCCAGAATACTTGCATTGACCTGTTGACCCTCAGAAACCAATTTTTCCACCCTTTGGTGGGTTTAGGCCAAGAACGGAATGTATCTTTCCACAAATTCAAGGAGAAATTCTGAGATTTGAAAGGAATACGATTGGCCTCTGCATTAATCAGATCAGTTGGGTCTGGGTTGCCCATCGGACCTAAGCAGTGAAGAGGAGGTTGATGGGTTGGAATCACCAATGCGTTGCGGAGTTCCTAGGTTTGGAAGACCGAGAAAATGAAAGAAAAAGAAAATGTCGACTGTAAGAATTCGCAGGGAACCGAAAGGATTAAAGTAAAAGTAATAAAGAACAAACCGCAGGGACGTCGAAGTTGACAGCCATTGCTTTAGGAGGATGAGGGCACGAGTTGGGAACTTGAAGATGATGATTCAGATGAGTTGAAGACGCGCGGTTGTTGGTTAGGGTTGCCGCCGGGGTGAGAATGCCAAAAGGTGGAGTTTGAAGGTAGAAGATGAACAGCCCGGGGGAATCTATTTATAGGTTACCTGGAGTAGGGGTATTCTTGACTTATCTCTATGCCGTATGCGGATAAATCGAGGTGGTTCAGTTGGATATGGTAACTGTGCGCACGACAATCAAGGAATGGTACAGAAGATTTGACAGCAAGTAATCATAGCTTGAAGGATATCTTGATACAAGATTTTTCAGTTCTAAAAATGATGCGTTGCAGTGAGATATTGTTGAAAATGTGTTATTTTGGTATCTCAACCATAGTTAAGGCAAAAGAAGGTTAGAAAAATGCAATATATATATTGAGATACATGGATTGGATTTAGATTTGATTAAGTTTGGTAACAAATCATGTTATGCTTGGAGAATGGGTCAAAGGAATGGATAATAGCAAGCATCAGTTGGAGTAAATTTCGGAGCATCGATATCTTATACTCCGAAATTGGGGGGCATGTGTTGACACCGTTTTTAGTACGTGTCAAAATGATCAGGAAAGGTTGATTAGCAAGGGAGAGATTGCCGTGTGAATTGTTGGCCAAGGAGAACAAGTTTGTTTTAAGTAGTGGCAGTGTATGAATTTGATTGGGAATGTTGCTGATGAAGTCAAAGGTGTTATTGCCGATGCCGATGGAAGAAGGTTTGGAGACTGTTGCCGATAAGGGAATGTATCGATGAAGGAAGGTGTGAAGACTGCAGCCGATGAAATAGGGAATGTGCCGATGGAAGGAGATCGAGGGTTGCTGCCGATGGAAAAGGGGATGTGCTGGTGGAAAGGAGACCGATAAGAATACCATCGTGATTAAGGCGGATCATGGAATAAAATAGGAATTGATTTCCTTGTTTACGATTAGTAGAGTCTGAGTTGTGTAAAAGTCATATTCTTAGACTTGAGTTTAGTATCCTAGTCGTATTCGATTATGTTTCTATAGATCAAGATATAAATATAGAGTGAAGGGCAATGTAATAGGGATCAATCAATATACATCAAAAAAATAGCTTTTACTCTTATTTACATCTACTTTTCGGCGACTTCGTCAATTTGCATATTTTTCCTTTTTTACGAGTTCTCATCGATTCGGCGAGTTGCGTTGCTCTAAGTGCAATTTTTGTCGATCCTCGAGTTCCGCGTGAGTACCTCTTGGCCGTGACTTCCGGGCGTATCGCTGTTGTCAGGACCAAAGTGCTCGTATCTTCATCCTTGTCGATTAACAGGTCAAATCGACTGGCACGCCTTGGATATCGACTTCGGGTATTAGCCCTTTGTGTTTGCAGATTCACTTTTGCATCAACAAAATGCTACATCGGTATTAATCTATGCGCTTGCAGATCTTATTTATTATTTATTTAGAAGAGCAGTTGCATATTTCAATACCGCGTCTCTCATGTCATGCTGGGGATGACAACTTGGCTTAAGTGGCATGAGGGATAGGTTCGGCATTTTTGGCGCCGTTATCAGAATTAGAAAACTAAGTCTACTTTTGGTAATGACGTTAAGAATGCCCAACAGCGGCGTACGGGAGCTTGAGAGGAACGCAGGCCGGGAGATGAAACAGGGAGAGAGGAAGGTGGTGGCCCTACATATCGAACAGATTTTGAATCAAAACTGTTTCGGATCTAAGCGATAGACACGATGATGGTAGGCGTCGAACGCAGCACAATGGCGACGGACGCATCCGATGACATTGTTGCAGCGTCTGTCGGTTCCCTGCAGCAAACTCCTTCATTTGCATGTGATAGACGCGTCTGACGCTAAAAACCAACGTCTATCGCAGCGTCTGACGCCCTGAAAGCAACATTTCGATCAACTTTCTTCGCGATGCTTCCTCCCAACCAGGTTCCAAGCCAAATAAGAACCAAAAGAACACCAAATGGAACCTGATATGAGTGACCTCTCTCAAGCCCTCAAAATTTTCAAATTATTTCGCCTTAGGCTAGTATTATTTTTAAGAAAATAAGCGATAAACACCCGAGGAGCAACGAATGTCCATGCAATAGAGTTTGTAAACCCTTGGGAGCGTCAAATGCTCTCTCCATTCATGGACGAACACAGAGGTTGCTCAAAGCTTAACCGAAAAGAAACGACAAAGCAACAATCATGCATATGTAATGCAATGCAAGAAAGTAAAACTAGGTTGCTTGTCAAGTTTGATCCATGATTAGGTTTCTTCATTCCTCCAAAAAGGGTTATCGTAACCGTGTTAGACAAGTCCTAGATGCATTACGAAAAATTAAACATGACATAAATTACAGTGCAATGCAAAGGACAACACAAGCTCATTTCTTAAAATTACTTGAGTCAAGCACATTGAGCTCACTTCTCAACCTACAAAAGGTAGCCTCATCCAAAGGTTTAGTGAAGATATCTGCCAATTGATTTTCACTTCTTACACCTTCTAGTGATATATCATTTTTAGCAACATGATCCCTTAGAAAGTGATGACGGATATCAATGTGCTTGGTGTGTGAGTGTTGTACCGGATTATTGGCAATTTTAACGGCACTTTCATTATCACATAAAAGTGGCACCTTATCAAGAACAACACCATAGTCTAGAAGGGTTTGCTTCATATATAAGATTTGTGTACAACAAGCCCCCGCGGCAATGTATTCTGCCTCGGCGGTGGACAAAGCCACACTATTTTGATTTTTAGATGACCAAGATACAAGTGACCTCCCAAGAAAATGGCACCCTCCGGATGTGCTTTTTCTATCAATTTTGCAACTGGCATAATCTGAGTCGGAATAGCCAACTAGTTGGAATCTAGCTCCTTTGGGATACCAAAGACCAATGTTTAGGGTGTACTTAAGATATCTTAAAATTCTTTTCACAGCACTTAGGCGAGGTTCTTTAGGACAAGCTTGAAAGCGAGCACACATGCACACACTAAACATGATATGGGCCTAGATGCGGTAAGGTACAACAAGCTACCAATCATAGAACGGTAAAGAGTTTGATCAACCGGTTTACCTCCCTCATCTAGGTCGAGATGTCCATTTGATGGCATTGGGGTCTTGATTGACTTACAATCATCCATCTTGAACCTCTTGAGAAGATCCTTTGTATGCTTCTCTTGAGAGATGAAAATCCCTTCTCTCATTTGCTTGACTTGAAAACCAAGGAAGAATGTAAGTTCACCAATCATGGACATCTCGAACTCCTTCGACATCAATTCACCAAATTCCTTGCAATAATCTTCATTTGTTGAGCCGAAGATAATTTCATCAACATAGACTTGACAAATGAAGATCTCCCCATTAAGCTTCTTGGTGAATAGTGTGGTGTCGACCTTCCTAGTGAAGCCCTTCTCAATGAGGAAGTCTCAGAGGCGCTCATACCACGCTCTAGGGGCTTGCTTGAGCCCATATAGCGCCTTGGACAACCTATAAACATGATTAGGATATCTAGGGTCTTCAAACCCGAGAGGTTGATCAACATAGACTAGTTCATTCATGAAGCCATTTAAGAATGCACTTTTAACATCCATTTGATATAATTTTATTTCATGATGCGATGCATATGCAAGAACGATACGGATGGCTTCAAGTCTTGCAACGGGTGCAAAGATCTCTCCAAAGTCAAGGTCTTCAACTTGAGAGAACCCTTTTGCAACTAGTCCTGCCTTATTCCTCACAACTATGCCTTGGTCATCTTGCTTGTTGCGGAACACCCACTTGGTTCCAATGACCCTTGCACCTTTTGGATGCTCCTCAAGTGTCCAAACTTGATTGCAGGTGAAGTTGTTCAATTCTTCGTGCATTGCATTCACCCAATCCGGATCTTGAAGAGCTCCATCTACATTCTTAGGCTCAAGACAAGAGACAAAAGAGTGATGTTCAACAAAAGAAGCAAGCTTTTGAGATCGAGTCATTACACCCTTTGTAGGACTCCCTATGATGAGATCTTGTGGATGTGCTTGAAGTAGAGGTGAGTGTCTTCTATCAACCACTTGAGGAGGAGAATGGGGAGCATCAACATCTTGAGCTTATGCCTTGGCTTGTTCATGAGAGACATGAGTGTCTTCATTTTCAACTCTCTCATTTTTATCATCATCTTGAGGCACCCGTGATGAAGATGGTGGATTGATCACTTGAGTATCATCTTCATCATCTTTAGGCTTGATGTCTCCTACCAGCATGTTCTTCATTGCCTCCCTTAATGGTTCATCACCTACATCATCACAATTCTTAATTGCTCCTTGGGAGCCGTTAGATTCATCAAATTTCACATCATATGTTTCTTCAACCAAACCGGTGGCATGGTTAAATACTCTATATGCTTTGGACTTTGATGAGTATCCAACCAGAAAGCCAATATCACAACGTCTTTGGAACTTTCCTAGGTGTTGCCGCTTCTTGTAGATGTAGCATTTACAACCAAACACCCGAAAGAATGAGACATCCGACTTCTTCCCATTTAGCAACTCATAGGGGGTCTTGCCAAGAAACTTTTGTAGGAAAAGGCGATTTGATGCATAGCATGCGGTGTTAATTGCCTCGGTCCACAATTTCTCCGGTGTGTTGTACTCATCTAGCATTGTTCTTGTAAGAGTGATCAAAGTCTGGTTCTTTCTCTCTACTACACCATTTTGTTGAGGAGTGTAGGTTGATGAAACCTCATGCTTTGATCCCAATCTCATCACAATAAGCTTCAATGTTTGTGTTGTCAAATTCTTTGCTATTGTCACTTCTTATCTTCTTGATCTTGACTTCAAATTCATTTTGAGCTCTCTTAGCAAACTTCTTGAAACAAGTGGCCACTTCGGATTTGTCATGAAGAAAGAATGTCCAAGTATATGTTGAGTAGTCATCAACAATCACATGACAATAGAGATTTCCATTCAAGCTCTTGTATGTTGTCGGGCCAAACAAATCCATGTGTAGAGGCTCTAGTACTCTTGATGTTGACATGTAGGCTTTTGTTGGATGAGTATTGGCAACTTGTTTACCGGCTTGGCATCCACTACAAGGTTTGTCCTTCTCAAACTTGACATCTTTCAAGCCTCTCACTAACTCTTTCTTCAATAACTTATTGAGAGTGCTCATTCCAATAAGACCAAGCCTCCTATGCCAAAGCCACCCAAGTGAAGTCTTGGTGAACAAGCATGTCATCAAATTTGCATCTTCGGAGGTGAAATCAATAAGATAGAGATTGTTGTATCTAAAGCCCTTGAAGATCACTTGCTTGTCATCTATTTTTGATACTACCACTTCATTTGGAGTGAATGAACATTGATAGCCAAGATCACAAAGTTGCCCAACGGATAGTAGATTGAAACTCAAAGAAGCAACATAGAGCACATTTGAAAGAGAGTGATCATTTGATATTGCAATCTTGCCTAGACCCTTGACTTTACTCTTTGAATTGTCCCCAAATGTGATCTTCTCTTGACATTCCCAATTTTCTTCAAGTGAGGTGAACATACGAGGATCACCAGTCATATGTTGAGTGCAACCATTATCAATAACCCAATGAGTTCTACTGGTCTTGTAGTTCACCTACACACAAGAGATCAAGCTTTTTGTTTAGGGACCCAAACTTGAGAGGGACCCTTGACCTTCTCAACTAGTGACTTGGCAACCCAAATTTTCTTTGGCCTATTCTTGTTTGGGGGACCCAAGAACATGACTTTCATCTTTCCACTAGAATCTTTTCTTCGCATGTAGTGAGCATTGAAAGCAAAGGGTCTAGCATGCTTGGGCAAGGGTTGTGGTGGTGGAGTTTCACACTCATGGGCAAAGTGGCCCTCTTGTCCACACTCAACACATCTCTTAGGCTTGGGCTTTGATTTGTTTTGTTGTTGAGTTTTGGCCTTCTTCTCTTGATTTGCCAAGTAACCAATACCACTTCTATCCATCTTCATGACGGTGTTCATGAGTAGCTCACTTTGCAAGTATTGACCTCTTGTAAACTTGCTCAATCCGGTCTTGAGATGCTCTTTCTCTTGCTTTAGTTTCTTGTTCTCCTCAATGAGTGACTCATTTGATGTTTGCTTCTCAAGAGCCATCAACCCTTTTAGCTTCTTGTTCTCATCTCTAAGCATTTCATTTTCACTCTTGAGCTTGACATAATCATCATAATTGTCGGACTCAACCACTTTCTTGCCTTTGCCACTAGAGCCTTGCTCAATGCTCTCAATAATCCAGTCATCACATGATGTGGCTATATCAATCTTAACAACTTGGTTAGTAGCATCATGTGTCTCAAGAGAAAGCTCATTAGCAACAACAAGACTATCATAATTGATTTCCAATGAAGTATAGTTATCTTTTAGCAAGTTGTGCCTAGTGTTGAGCTCATCATGCTTCTTCTCAAGTTTATCATGTTCATCTCTAAGCTCTTTGTTGAAGGTTTTGAGCTCCTTGAGAGTGGAAGAAATTATTGCATTTTAATCTTTAAGCTCGTCACTAGTCTTTTGTGCAATCTCAAGTTTAGATGAGAGTGATTCATTTTCATTTTGAAGCTCATCATTTTCATTTCTAGTTTTTCTTATGACTTTAGAGTATTTGTTGAGCAATTTTACAAGTTCATCATAAGACGGTGCATCAAACTCATCATCACTATCACTATCATCATCATCATCACTATCATTATTTTGTACCTTTCGTTCACCCTTGGCCATGAGGCATAGGTGAGTAGTGGATAAGGACGGTGAAGATGGCGGTGAAGGTGGTGGTGAAGATGTTGATGAAGATAATGATGGCCCAATCACAAATGCGGCGACCTTCTCTTTCTCGTCATCGCTCTCATCGCCGGAGGACTCACATGATGACTCAATGTCGGTGAGCCAATCACCAACAATGTAAGCTTTGCCTCCCTTCTTCTTTTTGTGATATTCTTTCTTCTTGCCATCCTTCTTCTTGTATGGCTTGTTCTTCTTCTTTTCATCTTCTTCATCACTAGATTCATCTTTCTTGCCCTTGTTCTTGTTCTTGTATTTGTCTTTTGGAGGCTTAGGGCATTGATGAGCTAGATGACCAAGTTCACCATAATTGTAGCAATTCATTTCGGATATAGGCTTTCTTTTGCTAATTGTGAAGAACTTCTTCTTGCCATCGAACTTGATGCCACTCTTATTAAGCTTATTCAGCATCTTGGTGGTCTTTTTCACCATGAGAGCAAGGGATGCATCATCAATGTCACTCTCACTTGAGCTTTCATGCACAATCATGGCTTGGCTCTTCTTCTTTTTCTTGTCATGGCTAGCTTTAAAAGCCAAGTCCTTCTTCTTGGAAGATGATGAACCCTCTTCCGGAGTGATATGCATGTACATCTCATTAGCATTGATCTTTCCCAATACTTGTGTCGGTGTTACGGTGGAGAGATCGCTTTGGTGAAGCACGGTGACAATATGTAATGGGTACTGAGGCCCGATCTTCCGGTAGGCAGATGATAAGTCGAATTGTGGAGATCACGACGTAGATGATCCAAGGGCTCCGACCGAGTAGATCGACTCCCTTGCAATCACAACACCACTGCTCCGATGGTTATCAACCGAGCACGAAACCCGGATGACCTCGCCAAGAAGGCTAGTCCCTGCAAGCGATTCGAGAACACAAGCAAGAACTGGTAAAGGCAATCTGAAATTGCAATTTGGGGAATCACAAACCAAAGTAGCAGCCTAGTCGGTCCGGTACAGTGGCAAAATCTTCACAAACAAAGTGTGCAGATGCAATCTAAGCAAAACCCAAGTTTTGTAGCAGTACATGGTGTTATTTATAATAGAAAACAACTCTCCTAGAAGGCTATGGGCGCAGGTCACCACTTGGGGACGTGGAAGGCCAAATGGTTCAGCTGGCATGAAGTCTCTTGGAGTTCTCGCGCGTCTTCTTAGCTTCTGTGCAGCCTTTAGTAAATCAACCATAACTCTTTAGTGGGAAGTCCAAAAGATGCTCCGTTTGTTGGGTTGGAAAGTAGACTTGATAGGCTTTCCAATCATGTATATCATGCACCACGAATCTGCAGAGGTTGGTACAGATTTATATGTGAAGTTGGAGTACTTGTCACGTGAACTCAGTCTTGTGCATGTTAATGTTTGTTGCTTGAGCATAAACTTGGTGTAGAGCTTGAAGTTGGCGTAAGCAGTTGTTGGCTCGATGTAAATGGTGTATCAAAACTTGAGGTAGCTCTTGTGCTTTGCATACACCATAGCTTGTTGGATGTAAACTCATAATTCAAATGACGTGTACGAGCCCTTGTCATTGGTCCTTGTAAAGAATTCGACGTTGAATTAGTGATAGGGATTGTATCTGATGGAGCTATGTCCTCATCAATATGGCCATACTTCTCAATGGGAAGAACACTCAAGATCCTCCTTGCAATATCCGATGGACTCATTTGAGTGAGCCCGAGAGCATTGAGATCCTCTACAAGAACATTCAAGCGAGTGTACATGTCATTAGCACTTTCTTTGGGAAGCATCTCAAACGAATTAATATTCTTTAAAGCAATATGGTAGCATTCCTCACGCTCACTCTTAGTTCCCTCATGGAGAGCACAAAGGTTTTTCCACAATTCATGAGCGTTTTTTGCATTACGCACACGATTGAAGATATCCTTGCCAAGGCCCCGGTAGAGTGCATTTATTGCCTTTGCATTCCACCGGTCGTACTTCTCCTCGTCACCAATGGGGTTAGCGGGATCCTTGACTTTCGGAAGCCCTTCGGTGGTGGCTCTAAGACACCCGACATCTATGGCTTCGAGGTACGCCTCCATGCGGATTTTCCAATATGAAAAATCATCTCCCTCAAAGATGGGAGGTGGTCCTTCCCCATTAGACATCTTGCTCTAGGCCGTTAAGCCTAATTTAGGAGCAACTCGGCTCCGATACCAATTGAAAGGATCAAGATGCCCAAGAGGGGGGGTGAATTGGGCTTCTCTAAATTTTATTGTAAGAATTAAATCCTACTAAGCCAAAATTCACCCCCTAGTGCCTACAAGTGTTCCTAGCGATTCTACCGATAAAAGTTTTGCACTCTAAGATCCAATCCTAGTCTAGCATGGCAATTCTAGGAATGTAAACCAAGCAACAAAAGTAATGCGAGAAAGTAAATTGCTTGAATGTAACGGGTTAGGAACACGACGATGTTTTCCCGAGGTATCGGAGAGTCGCCACTCCCCACTAGTCCTCATTGGAGCACCCGCGCAAGGGTGTAGCTCCCCCTTGATCCACGCAAGGATCAAGTGCTCTCTACGGGCTGATTCTTTGATACTCTATCGCGGTGAATCGCCCACAACCGCTCACAAGATGAGTTGGGTCATTCACAAGCTCCGCGGATGATCACCAAGCTCCCAATCACCACCAAGCCATCTAGGTGATGGCGATCACCAAGAGTAACAAGCAAGAACTCTCACTTGACCACAACAAGCCTAATGAGAAGGTGGATGCACACTCGCTACTCTCTAGTCACTAGTGAGGACTCTCACACTTGAATTCTCAAGACTCAAATCTCACTAGGGCTCTTGCACTTCCTTGCACATGAAAGGAGTTTCTTAGTTGACCAAATGAGCAAGAGTACCTCAAATGGAGGGGTATATGAAGTATTTATACTCCCCCTTAACTCCCCCAACCGTTATCTTCGAAATCAGCAACTTTCGTGACTGACAGACGCGATGACGCCCGCCGACAAACGCGTCTATCGCTATGGAGGGACGCGTCTGACGCCTCTGAGGAGCGCGTCTATCGCATGTAATCGAATCAAAATGGTTCACTAGCCATTAGGGCTCGACAGACGCTGGCCGGCGTCTGTCGCTCTAGCAACGGACGCGTCTGACGCTATCAAAAACTTCAGAGCATTCTGGACCGCGTCTGTTGACCACCAGACGCGTCTGATGCTCAACCCTCACTGCGTCTGTCGCTCGTAAACGCGTAGGGCACGTCTGTCGCCTTTCATCCTCGCGTCTGATGCTTCTCGGCAGTAAGAAACCACGCGATAGACGCTGACATCAGCGTCTGTCGCCCTTTGTCCTCAGTGTCTGTCGCCCGTTTGTGGGCCGAAATGACTTCCGATTTGAACGCTTCTTGAACGACTTTTGTTCCAAACAATCTCTGGGCCATCTTGGAGCCACCTAGTGCTAAGTTTGACAAGTGTGCACCACACCTAACCATTAGACTCACCTAGGTCAAGCTACTCATCCATGCCCCCCTTAATAGTACGGCCAAAGGAGAAAAACGAAAGTCCTAACGACTATTCCAAACGTAACTCAACTTCTCGACGTCCGGAATTAACCGTCCTTAATCTTGTCGATCATCCTTTGAAAACCAAAAACGATTTCCATCGATAAGGGGCATGATCACCATATTGCCCACGATTGCCATTACCATGACCTAACACTCTATTATTTTTGCAAAACACACGTTAGTCATGATACTTAACAATTGTCATCAATCATCGAAACCCACTCTAGGGGCCTAGATGCTTTCAGTCCGGCTTCTGCGTATTCCTGGGAGATGCTCTTGTCTCTTGGTCATCCAAGCGGCAACCAATGGTGTTGCGTTCAAGCGCGGAGGCAGAGTACTGGGCGGTGGCCAATGCAGCTGCTGAATGCATATGACTTCGCCAACTTCTCAGTGAGCTGCAATGTGGCGTCAACAAGGCCACCATCACCTATTGCGACAACGTCTCCGCCGTCTACATGTCCACGAATCCGGTACACCACAAATGCACGAAACATATTGAATTGGACATTCACTTCATGCGCGAGCGCGTTCAGCTGGGCGAACGGCGTGTTCTCCATGTGCCGGCCGGCGAACAGTATGCCGAAGTGATGACCAAGGGTTTGCCGACAGCGACATTTCAAACATTCCGCTCCAGTCTGTGCTTCGTTCCTACAACATCATGACGACTCACAGGACTGCAGGGGGGTGTGTTGAGACATACACACAGTTTTGTAGTGTTAGACTGAGGCTCGACGTGGTGACCGTGACGTCTGAAAGCCCCTAGTTTAGTTTTGGCTAATTGATGAAACCTAGGACTAACCTTTGTATCTAAGTGGATGATTTAGATAAAGGTGGTCATTGAATATGAGACATGACATTGACTCATGTGACCAAAATGGTGAAGACCAAGATGAGGCTTGGCTCGATGGACCGGTTGTGAAGGTGAAGGGCTAGTCGAGGCTTCGAAGCGAAGGACCATGCGATGGTGAAGCTTGAGCAAGACTTGGTGCCGATGGACCAATGCAACGGTGAAGAGCAAGTGAAGTCAAGGTCGATGGATCGAGACGGTCATGTGATGATATGAAATGGATCATATCATTTGGATAAACAAAATGGGCTCAAGGCAAAGGTATAACCATAGGGCCATTTTGTTTTACACTCAAGACACCATAGAGGGTGTGAGTGGTTTAGGGTCGATAGCTGAACTATTAAGAGGGGAAGTCTTATCGGTTATTCGACACACGGGTGCCACTAGGTGAATTCATGAAGTGCATTGCATGTAGGGCCTAGTGAGCTAACTGGAAAACCATTGAAAATGATTGAGAAAAAGCTAACACACAAGCACATGGAGTTGTACACTTGATGGTGTTGGCACATTTGCAAAGGAGAAGGTGTTGGAGTTGATTTTGATCAACTTGGTGAAGAGAGAGAGGTTTTTCGGTGTTCTCCGGACACTAGGATGGCTCTTGGAGTGAAATACTGCTTTGATCCATTGTGAACTGGATCCAGTGCTTTAGTGGGTTGTGTAGCCCTCTGAGTAAGCTTTCCAAAATGTCCAAGATCATCGAAATCGGAGTTCGGAGCTAAGAGATATCGCCGTTTTACCGGAGAGTGGTATGTGACCGGACTCGTGACCACCGCGTCGGGTCAGTGTCGACCACCGCGTCCGGTCAGTGTTTTTCGTGGGCGAAAGTGATCGGACGCTGCAGCGAGTCCGGTCAGTGATGACCGGACGTGTCCGGTCACTTCGGGAGCTTACTGGAACCCGACCACCGCGTCCGGTCCCGTTAGTGACCACCGCGTCCGGTCAAAATAAGTTTATACGCGCGAAAACTAGCCGTTGGAGCACGCTACTGACCACCGCGTCCGGTCACTCTACTGACCACCACGTCCGGTCGTCCTGAAATTTGCTCAGTGGAGTAGCAACGGCTCTATTTGCATGAGATGCTTATAAATACTCGTTGGCCGGCCCTTGGGGAGGGCAATTGGCATTTCTAACACTCTTGTGCATCCTTTGAGCTAAAGCATCTCCTCCCACTCATCTCTCTTGCTTGATTGCGAATCAAAAGTGAGATTGAGTGATCCCAAAGTGCATTGCATAGCTTGAGGGCATCTAGTGGCACTTGTGGGTGGTTTAGCCGGTGGATTTCTTGTTACTCTTGGAGAGTACCGCTCCTAGCCGGCTTGGAAATTGTTGGAGGCGTTGGCAAGAGAAGGTGATTGTTCTTGGCCACCTCCGGTTGATTGTGAGAGGTTCTTGTGCTTTCCTCGGCGGGACGCCAAAAGCAACTCTAGTGGAATCCGCGTGTCATTGAGTTACCTCACTTGAGAGTGGTGTCTTGCGGTGCCTTGCGGGGCATGCCTTGAGGGGCAAGTGACTTGAGGGTCACACCGGGGAACCATCTAAGTGTTGGTCGACACAACCGGTGACGTAGCTTGTCAGTGCACAAGTGAACACCGGGTGAACAAAAATATTGTGTCTCTTGTCTCCCGGTGATTGGTCTTCATATTGTGTTGTTGTCAATATTGATTGATTGTATATCATCTTGGTGATTGGCAACATCTTCACTCCACCGTCGGTATAAGAATCATAATCCTCTCTTGCACTTACTTTTACTAGATTATCTTGTGTAGCTCTAGTGGTAGCTTTGCTAGTAGTTTTGTTTAGCTTGTCCTCTAGTGTAAGATTAGTGACATAGCTCTTGTGTGAACTAGAGATCATAATCTACTAGACTTGTGGATAGGAGGCTTGCATCACAACCTTTGGCTAAGCAAAACTCGCTTTACGCCGTTTGTTGTTCTAACAAGTTTGCTTAGTGGTATTTGTAGAATTTTTTATAGGCTATTCACCCCCCTCTAGCCATCTAGGACCTTACAAGTGGTATCGGAGCCGTGGTCACCGTTTCAATCAAGGCTTAACATCCTTCGGTGTGAAAAATGGCTCAAATTGTGTTCAATCATGTTGGGGGCAAGCCACCGTTCTTTGATGGTGTTAGTTCTTTTACTCATTGGAAGAGAAAAATGACAATGTACCTTGGTTCTATTCATGAGAGAGTATTGCAAGTCACCGAGAATGATTTTGCTATCATTGATCCCGATCATCTCACCGATGAGGATAGAGCAAATAGAACATGCAATAGAATGGCTCTCAATACACTCTACAATGGTATTGACACAAAAGTGTTTGAGGGCATCAAGGATTTGGAACTGGCTAGTGAAGTATGGACAAGGTTGAGTGAGACATATGAAGGCACTAAGGTTGTGAAGAGTGCCAAGCTATATGGGCTCAAGAGTGAGTTTGAGAACTTCAAGGAAAAGGATGATGAAACAATCATTGAAATGTTTCATAGATTGCAAGTGATAGTCAATGATCTCAAGAGCTTAGGGCACAAGACTCAAGATCAAGATTTTTGTCACAAGTTCTTATTGAGCTTACCTAGAAGATTCAAGATGTTGATCATGATGTTGCAAAGAGATGGGCTTGAAGCAATGAAGCCTAATGATTTGCTTGGTGAAGTATTGACCTATGACAAATATGATCAAGATGTTGATGACAAGGAGAAGGTGGAAGATGAGAAGAAGAAGAAGACCGTGGCATTCAAGGCCACCTCCTCCAAGGGCAAAGCTACCATCATTAAAGAAGAAGAAGACAACAATGAAGATGGGGAATTTGAAATTGATGATGAGGCACTTGCTCTTATAGTCAAGAAGATGGGTCACATGTTCATCAAGAGAAGAGGCTTTAAGAAGAGAAATGACAACTTCAAAAGAAATGAGCAACAAAGGAAGTGCTTCAATTGTGATAGCACCGAACACCTTCAAGCCGAATGTCCCTATGACAAGAAGAACAACAAGAGGGACAAGTTCGAGAAGAAGAAGAGAGAAGCCAAGATGACATTCAAGAAAGGCAAAAATGGTGCCTATGTGGTCACTTGGGAAAGTGATGATGAAGAAGAAGAAGAATCATCCAACAAGGCTTTTGCTTCCATTGCTATCAACAAGAAGCCATCACTATTTGATTCATCCTCTTCATGCTTCATGGCTAAAGAAGCTAAGGTATTATATGATGAGAGTGATAACGAAAGTGAAATGGAATATGTTCATGATAGTGATAATGAAAATGAAAAAGATGATGATGAACCAACTAAAGAACAACTATATGACTTGATGCAACAAACTAGAGACATAGCCATTGCCAAGGACAAGGAGTGTAAGAAGCTTTCGATGAAAGTAGTAATACTTGAGAAAGTCCTTAGTGAGCTTAAGACCACTCATGAGAGTCTAGTGGAAGACCATGAGGATCTTGGTAAGGCTCATTCCAAGCTTGAAAAGGCTCACTCATTGCTACTTGAGCAACAAGCAAAGAAGGAGGTTGTTGTATCATGTGATATAGGAGTTACATGTGATATAATTGATGAATCCTTCTATGAACCTATCATCATGTCAAATGCTAACCCTTCTTGTAGCTCTTCATTCACCACCACCGACTCTACTTTCACTACTAGTGATAGTTTCACTTGTGATGCCTCACTAATGGTTGAGAATGAGACTCTCAAAAAGGAGGTGGATGAGCTCACTCACGCCCTAGGCAAGGCCTATGGTGGTGAGGCCCGCTTGCTTAAGTGCTTGGGTAGCCAAAGGTTCTCTCTTAACAAAGAGAGATTGGGCTACACCCCCAAGAAAGACAAGTCGGCCTTTGAAATTCCGAAGCCTAGCTTTGTGAAGGGCAATGGTCGGTTTTGCAATAGATGCAAGCAAGTTGGGCACCTAGAGCATAATTGCAATAAAAAGAACCAAAGCAAGAACCTTGTTAATGCTATACCTTTTGATTCTTGCTATGTGCTTACCAAGGGTGTGAAGGGTGTGCAAGCTAAGTTTATTGGTACACCAATTGTGGGCCCGAAGAAGAAGGCTATTTGGGTACCAAAGAGCTTAGTTACTAACCTACAAGGACCCAAGCAAAAGTGGGTACCTAAGCTTCATTGACTTGCTTATAGGTAAATTACAAAGCCGGAGGAAGGCATTGGATTATTGATAGTGGGTGCACTCAACACATGACCGGTACATCAAGAATGTTTGACTCAATCAATGACAATGATAGTGGTATTGATTCTATCACATTTGGCAATAACAAGAAAGGCAAGGTTATTGGTTTGGGCAAGATTGCAATATCAAATGACATGAGTATCTCTAATGTGTTGCTAGTTGAAAGCTTGGATTTCAATCTTCTATCTGTGGCACAAATATGTGATCTAGGCTACAAATGCATTTTTGGGGTTGATGATGTGGAAGTTATTAGTGTGGATGGTTCAAATGTGGCATTCAAGGGTTTTAGATATGAGAATCTCTACCTAGTTGACTTCAATGCTAGAGAAACTTCTTTGACAACTTGCTTAATCTCCAAATCAAGCATGGGTTGGCTTTGGCATAGAAGGCTTGGTCATGTTGGCATGAAACAATTGAAGAAGCTTACAACTCACAATCTTGTCAATGGTTTGAAAGATGTTGAATTTGAGAAGAATAAACTTTGTAGTGCATGTCAAGCCGGGAAGCAAGTTGGAAGCTCACATCCAAAGAAGAGTACAATGAGCACATGCAAAGCATTTGATTTGATGCACATGGATCTATTTGGACCAACAACATACACAAGCATAGGCGGCAACAAGTATGGCTTTGTCATAGTGGATGACTTCACAAGATTCACATGGGTATTCTTTCTTAATGACAAAAGTGAAGTGTTTGACACCTTCAAGACATTTCTCACTAGAGTTCACAATGAGTTTGAAATTAGAATCAAGAAAGTGAGAAGTGACAATGGAAGTGAGGTCAAGAATACAAGAATTGAAGAACTTTGTGATCATTATGGCATTGGACATCAATTCTCAGCCAAGTACACTCCACAATCAAATGGCCTAGTTGAGAGGAAGAATAGAACATTGCTTGATATGGCTAGATCAATGCTTCATGAGTACAATGTGAGTCAATCTTTTTGGGATGAAGCAATCAATACCGCTTGCTACTACATCAATAGACTATATTGTCATCCATTGCTAGAGAAGACCCCATATGAGCTACTTCATGGAAGAAAGCCCAATATTTCTTACTTTAGGGTGTTTGGTTGCAAATGCTATATCTTGAAGAAGGGCACTAGATTGGGGAAGTTTGACAAGAGATGTGATGAGGGGTTCCTACTTGGTTATTCAACTACAAGCAAAGCTTATAGAGTTTGGAACAACTCAAGTGGCATTCTAGAAGAAGTCCATGATGTGCAATTTGATGAAACCAATGGGTCACAAGATGAAGAAGAGAATCTAGATGATGTTGGTGGAACTCAATTAGTGGAAGCAATGAAGAACATGGACATCGGGGACATTAGAGCAAAGCAAGTAATTGATATTCAAGATGATGATGATGATAAAGATCAAGTGCTAAATTCTCCATTCAAGCTAGCTAGTGACTCTCAAGTGCAAGATCTTGGTGCTAGTACATCTCATCAAGATATATCAAGTGATCAACCAAGCTCAAGCAATCAAGTGCAAGTACTCCAACCACAACATGTTGCAAGAGATCACCCCATTGATAGTGTTATTGGTGATATTAGAAGTGGTGTGCAAACAAGATGAAGATTGGCTATGTTTTGTGAGCATGCATCATTTGTGTCAACCATGGAATCAAAGAAGATAGAAGAAGCTTTGAGGGATGCCGATTGGATCATGGCTATGCAAGAAGAGCTTAACAATTTCACAAGAAATGATGTTTGGGAGTTGGTAGAAAGGCCAAATGACTATAATGTGATTGGAACCAAGTGGGTGTTTAAAAACAAGCAAGATCAAGATGGCATTGTAGTGAGAAACAAAGCAAGACTAGTTGCTCAAGGTTACACTCAAGTTGAAGGTCTTGACTATGATGAGACATATGCTCCCGTGGCAAGATTGGAGGCAATAAGGATTCTATTGGCTTATGCTTGTGCACACAACATCAAACTATATCAAATAGATGTCAAAAGTGCATTTCTCAATGGGATTATCAATGAGTTAGTCTTTGTTGAGCAACCGCCCGGATTTGAAGATGACAAGAAACTCAACCATGTGTACAAGTTGAAGAAGGCTTTATATGGCTTAAAGCAAGCACCTAGAGCATGGTATGAGAGGCTAAGGGATTTCCTTCTCTCTAAGGGATTCAAGATGGGCAAGGTTGATACAACTCTATTCACCAAGAAGATTGGGAATGATCTATTCATAGTGCAAATATATGTTGATGACATCATCTTTGGATCAACCGATCAAGCTTATTGTGAAGAATTTGGTGCTATGATGGCCAAAGAGTTTGAAATGTCTATGATTGATGAACTTAGCTACTTCCTTGGTCTCCAAGTCAAGCAATTGAAGAATGAGACATTTGTGAGTCAAGGGAAATACATAAGGGATATGTTGAAGAAGTTTGGAATGCAAGATGCAAAGCCAATTTCAACTCCAATGGGTACAAATGAAAATTTGGATAGTGATCTTGATGGCAAAATGGTGAATCAAAAGGAATATCGGTCCTTGATTGGAAGTCTACTCTATGTCACCGCATCAAGGCCGGATGTCATGTTTAGTGTTTGCATGTGTGCTAGATATCAAGCCTCACCTAGAGAAAGTCATCTCATGGCCGCAAAGAGAATATTGAGGTACTTGAAGCAAACAAGAGATGTTGGACTATGGTATCCCAAGGGGTCAAAGTTTGAATTGATTGGATATTCAGACTCCGACTATGGGGGTTGCAAGATCAATAGAAAGAGCACAAGTGGCACATGTCAATTACTTGGAAGATCACTTGTGTCATGGTCCTCAAAGAAACAAAATAGTGTGGCAATCTCTACCGCCGAAGCCGAATATGTGAGTGCGGGGAGTTGTTGTGCACAATTACTATGGATGAAATCAACTTTGAAGGATTATGGCCTCAACTTCAAGAATGTGCCATTGCTATGTGATAATGAAAGTGCAATTAAGATGACACAAAATCCGGTTCAACATGGAAGAACAAAGCATATTGACATAAGGCATCATTTCATTAGAGATCATCAACAAAAGGGAGATTTGCCATTGAAAGTATTGGCACCGATGATCAACTTGCTGATATTCTCACTAAGCCACTTGATGAAAAGAGGTTTTGCAAGCTAAGGAATGAGTTGAACATTCTTGATTTCTCAAACATGAGTTGAATGCACTCTATCCACTTATTGACATGCCTCTCCTTTGACATTGCAAGGTAAAGTTGATTTACATGTCATTCATCCTATGCTAAGGACTTGCTAGAGCATGTAGACATATTAAGTGGTATTGTTGGGCATTCTTAACGTCATTACCAAAAGTAGACTTAATTTTCTAATTCTGATAACGGCGCCAAAAATGCCGAACCTATCCCTCATGCCACTTAAGCCAAGTTGTCATCCCCAGCATGACATGAGAGACGCAGTATTGAAATATGCAACTGCTCTTCTAAATAAATAATAAATAAGATCTGCAAGTGCATAGATTAATACCGATCTAGCATTTTAACCGGGAAGTATTCCAGGTATCGTTATTTATATTTTTACCACTGGGAAGGGATTACTAACATCAATGTTGATTATGGAATGGAATATAGGAATGAGTATCAATCATTGCATGTATAAGTGAGAGCATTCATCTATCTCTTGCACACAGGGGTAAGTGTCACATAAAATATGGATAAAGTATGAATGGTGACAAAGATAATTAATCTGATCAGCTAGCCACATATAATAATGATAAGCACCTCAACAGATATTCTAGCAAGTCATTAGCATGGTATTAGGACGAACTACAAGGATATTTCCTAAGTTATTCTTAACTATAAAGTCTAGCATATCATAGTTAGTGCAAGTACACATGGCAATCATTGCGAAAAAGGACTACGCCCATGCATAGTGATATTATCAAGGAAGATGAGAAACATAGCAATCACTCCCCCGTAATAATGTTGCTCTGCCTGCCTTACACACGGGAGGGGGACTATATAAGAACCAACGAAGCTGTCACCATCGCGGACCACCCCACGATCCGGCATATAAGGTGCAATCGCAGATAAATATGGTCTAAGCACCACGCCTACACAATATTTATCATTTACCCATGGATCCGATGGATAAACGCTATACGATCCTAAACATGTATATAATTCCAATCTAACTAAGCCAAGCGTATAACTACGATAAACTAAGAACAATATAATCGCAAACATAAACAAGTAGAGCATAGTCATAATCAATATATTGAAATAGAACAAAGTTGTATTCATAAAATTGAAGAACAATGATGAACAATGAAGAACAGTAAAGGAATTACCAAGAATCCTCTTGACAGATCCGGAAACCAATCGAAGATTGACTCCTTCTAGTTCTAATCCTATGTAGCTATGCTATACTAGAGATCTAGTTGATGTGGTGGCTCTAGGGCTTGATCAGAGACTCTCCTCCTGAGATTAGGGTTTAAAGAATGAGAATGAGGGAGTGTCTCCTCCAGGGGCCAGGGGTCCTGCTTATATAGCCCCCTCAAGTGAACGTGGGCCGTCGGATCAAACCGACATTAATCGCATGGTTTTCCTTGATCCCTTAGGTCGGTGGAGCATAATCTGCGAGACGGAGCCTGATTGGCTCTCAGGCCAGGGCGGCCGCCCTAGGGAGCAGGGCGGGCGCCCTGCCTCCGGGCCCATTCGGCCTCCCGTTCGATCTCGTGGCTTCTGGAGTCTTCTAGATGATAGAAAATCGGTGAACACGTTATTATCTCTATGTAAACCCGACGTGTGGGCCTTTCCTCTGTATTTTCTGATAACCCCCTGCAGAAACAGACAAACACCAAAACTCGTGGAATTCTGTCAGATAAAACCCTAAGTCTAGGTGTTGGTTGCATTTGGATCCTTTTCTTTATTTATTTGATAAATATATTTGGTACTTAAGGACCGTCAACAAACTCCCCCAAGCTTACCTCTTGCTCGTCCCTGAGCAAGGATAGACTCATTATGGATCAGAAGTTGCTGCAACGCCTTTGAACGTTGACGGTACATATGCTTTCAAATAAGGTCTCATCCCTGAGTTAGAGTAAACTGTCAAGACTTAAAACTTACTCATTTTACCTTTCACCATGGGGCTTGCAACCGTCATCTTCATCTTGAGTGGTTAAAAGATAGAACGGTCTAGTCAAACGCCATGTCTCTTATTCTTGATCAGCTATAGCTCTGGAGTTTTTGCAAATTTTTCAAATAAAACTCAGAGATTCCTTGTATGACTTTCTCGGGTCTCTCTTTTGTGGTATTTCTGGATCCTTACCAAGGCAGTAATGGTATATGCCTTCTCTCTCAAAGTATGTGGTATTTATGGTATAAGGCGTAGTGACATTGCCTTCTCTCTCACCCTACTCTAATAAGGCTTTGATATCTGGAGCTCATAGGTGGGAGATATAGTATACATACTCATAGAACATTTATTGCATAGTCAAACCATGGATCCAGAGAAACAAGTCAATAAGTCAAATCAAGATGTGCATGTGTGGTGAATGAGTGGTGTATGGTGATGATGGTGATAACAAAAGTCTAATGCTCTTTTTGAGGGAATACATACCTTTCTTGCTTTTTTAAAACTTTTGAGGGGAATGAGATGCTCTATTTTTTTTCTTTTTTTTTCTCAGGTGGGTATCTTGTACCCCTAATTCTACTGTCGGACACTTGTCCATTTTTACCTCTCGTCTCACTTTTTCTTTCTTCGAGGTTCCGAGCACTTGCTCCTTTTTATTTCCTCGTTTTTATATTTTTATTTTTTTAGAGCAATCTCCCTCTTGAAAATATAGCAAGTGGTAGTAGAAATGACTTGAGCATTAACTTCACAGGGAATAACAGGAATGAGATAATGTTTTTGGCTATTCTCTCCCGGGTCAGGAGTAGAATAATTTTGGGTGAATCTGGAGATGGAAATGAGTGGATATATGTGGATGCGTACTTCCGGAGTAGAAGCAGCATGTATGAGTGAACGTGCAAGTGAATCTTGATTTTAACCACATGACAAGTTTCTAAGGGTCTACACAGCTTGACCACACTCAATGCCCATAAGCAGTAAGTAGTAAAAGTGCGGCTCTTAATCTAACAAGTATGTATATATGGCTGTGGTAGGAATTTAAACTCTCATCATACAGGAACTCATCATGCAACATTTTAAAGATTTTTAAAGATAAAATTCTCCAGAATTCTAGCATCTCTAGGAACAGATAAACAGCAGCTCAACCTTCTCATATCATATCCGCTAACAACTTAGACTTTAGATCAAGTTCTCTTCCCACTAGTTCAGGTTTAGAGCCAGTTTTAAATTATAACAGTTATGTCTAAACTAGAGAGAGAACAAATTTGAAAATTAGGCAGAGCAACTATTCATCATATCCATGCTAGAGTTTTATTTTCAAGATTCAGTTTAGCATAGCTACTTTATTTATTTATCAAACTAAGCAAATATATATAAACACAAAATATTTATTTGGGTTTTCATGATTATGCATCTTTTTATTTTAATAAAGCATAGGTATAAATGTAGATAAAAATACTTATCGGGATAAATGGGGGTGCTCTCCCCCAAGCTGGATCTTGACGTAATTTCTTCTGATGTAGCTAGCAGGTGCAGAGGTGTATTTGAATGTCGGCAGCACCCTGACAACGATTAGGATGTCCTCCATCTGCTAGTCTTCCTGAATTCTGTGGAGCTCAAATAGACAACAAAGCTTCGTGGAACTTGATTAAGAGTTAGCATAAATATCTAGCCTTTATCATGTTTGAGCTTCCTTGATAAATGTCACTCTCTATTTTTATTTTCATTTTTATATAACAGAAAAAATATATATTATTTATTTATTTATTTTTTATGCCACCACAGTGAATGTACTTATGGGTTTTATGTCACTCGCATACTCACATGGGGCTTACTGTTTTCAACATTTTTTTAGACAGAATGAACATGATTAACTGAGCAATAATTAAAGGGAAAATGATAACTACCAAGTTTACCTCTTGGCACGGCGTTCGGTGTTTTTAAGTCCTCCGAACATGACTTCTTTTCTTCTTAGTTGTCCTGGGATTTGGGTGGCGTAGACGGTGGTTCCGGCAGCGCCTCCTCTTCTTGTGTAACTGTCTTCACTTTCCATACCCGACTTGGTGCTTCGGTCTCCTGTTGTGTATCCTCGGGCCTTATGACCTCTCCTTCATAGTCTGCCCATACGTCCTTGATGGTTTGCCTCCTTTGGTTATGGTTACGTCGCCTTCTTCTTGTCCTGACCTACTTAGAATCTTCAACTATATAGTTAGGGTCATTAAAGTAGCGGCGTACCTTCTCAGAGGGGAAATGCATATGGACTTCTCCGGTTCCAATGTAGATGATTGCTTTGACGGTGCCTAGGAACAGTCTTCCTAGGATGATGGGTGGATCGTACTCGTCGTCTCCCATGTCAATGACCTGAAAGTCTGTATGGACAAAATGATCATTAATTTTAACAGGGACATCGGTTACTATACCTTCGACCTTTCGGGATGTCTGATCTGCCATCTGGAGCTGAGTGTATGTTGGTTTTAAGGGCATGGTCCCGTACAAGAGCTGATAGGTGACTGTGGCCATTATGTTGACGCCTGATCCAGTGTTGCAGAGCGCCTTCTGAAAGGAGTATCCATTGATTGAGCACTCAATGCTTGGCATACCTGGGTCGTCCTTCTTGTTCAGGAAGGGCGACTTGAGTCGACCATCTTGACCTCCTTGAACTGCAGTGACCATCTTAGCTGATTCGGTCCATCCTTGGTTGTTCTTGTTCTGCTTGTTCCTCCTGTTGGTCCTCTTTCTTGGTTCATGTTGGGGTTGCTCTGGGATTTGTGTAATCTTGTTCTTGAAGGAAAACGTCTCCTTCCTCCCCTTGATGTTGAAGTTGATCTTCGCAGCGCTGGCGTAGATGACAGCTCCCGAGGTGTTCAGGAATGGCCTTCCCAGAATAACTGGTGACCTCTCATCGGACCCGGTCTCTATCACCACGAAGTCAGCTGGAGCATACGAGGTACCAACTCGGACACACATGTTCTTTAATATTCCTTTAGGAAAGCTTAGTGTCCGATCTGCAAGCTGCAAACACATAGTTGTTTCTGATAAAGGATATGTAAAGAATTTTTCATAGAGTACCCTGGGCATAATGTTGACGCTGGAGCCAAAGTCACAGAGTGCTTCTGGGAAGTCCACCATGCCAATGGAGATCGGGATGACGGGGCGTCCTGGATCGCCTCTCTTGACTGGCAGAAGCTCATTATGTACTCCGACAGCGGGATTACTCCAATAGTTACCTGCATCAAACATGTCTACAAGATTTGCAGATTCTAATCCTTCCGGTTGTGATGGTATACCGGGGTTAGTAGTAGGAACAACAGCAGCTATTTGATTTAACTGAGATTCAATCATTTTATTAAAGCTAATTTGGTTTTTGATGGCAGTAGAGAAATTATCCATTCTATTATTTATGTTTTCTAGTATTTTATCATTGGATGCCAATTTCTTAGACAAGTTATCCATTAGCTTTCCTTGATTAGACACTAACTCTCTCAGGGGTAGAAAATTATTATTGTTGTTGTAAGAGTTATTACCTTGATAATTACCTGAGTAGTTACCTGAGTAGTTAGGCCTCTGTTGATTCCAACCTTGATTTTGTTGAGGACGGTTGTAGTTGTTGTTGTTGTTGATGTACCTTGCATCCTCAAGCATCTCAGGGCAGTGATTGCCTGAGTGTCCAGTGTCTCCACATTCCTCACAAGTCATGTGAGAGTCATAGACGTTCATGACTTCTCTTTTGTCTCCAGCTTTGTCATCGAGCTTTTTCATGAGTAGGTCTAACTTTGCAGACAGCATGTCTACCTCCTTGAGCTGGTGCATACCTCCACCCTTCTTGTGTGTTTGGATCCTCTCTTCGTTCCAACCTTGGTTGGACGCCATCTTCTCCACAAGGGCTGTAGCTTGTGGTATGGTGAGTGATAGAAATGCGCCTCCAGCTGCAGCATCCATGGTCTCACGAGCACTAGTGATGAGCCCATGATAGAAAGTCTGCATAAGTAGCCAGCTCTCCATTCCATGATGGGGACATTCTAGGATGTAATCTTGAAAGCGCTCCCATGCTTCTGGAACGGATTCATCATGTTGTTGCTGAAAACTTGTAATCTTCCCACGGAGAGCATTGGTCTTGCCCATGGGAAAGAACTTAGCCAGAAAGTTCATAGAGCAGAGTGCCCACGTAGTGTTCTTATCCTTCGTCGCGTAGAACCATTGCTTCGCTCTCCCCAATAGTGAGAATGGGAAAAGGTGAAGTAGTATGGCGTCTCTGGGAACATCTAATAAAGTGAATGTGCTGCAAATCTCCATGAAGTGTTGGAGATGAGCACTTGCATCTTCGTGCGGCTTCCCACAAAACTGGTTGGCTTGTACCATGTTGATGAGCCCTGGCTTGAGCTCAAAGTTCTTGTCGATGGCCGCGGCAGGTCCAGTGCGGATGTTGTCCGTAGTGGGAGCTGAGAACTCGCGGATCGTCTTGTTCGCCATGGCTGCGAACTCTGTTGACAAATTCCGGATGAAACTTCGGCGGTCTTCTGGATTGGATGAAGTGTTGCGTCGAAGTGTTGACTTCTTGAGCTTGGCTCTTGCCCCTCTGATTAATGCTTCGGGGTTGTCAACAAAATTTTCTGGAAGATGTCCTCTATTCATACATCACCCTGCAAAACAATAAGAATGGAAAAATACAGGGGTAAATCTGTATGGGAGAATTGATGATCTCAATCACTTAATGATGTGAATGATGACTCAAATTCCGTATTCATTCCTTGTTAGTAAATCAACCTTCCCCGGCAACGGCGCCAAAAATGCTTGTTGGGCATTCTTAACGTCATTACCAAAAGTAGACTTAATTTTCTAATTCTGATAACGGCGCCAAAAATGCCGAACCTATCCCTCATGCCACTTAAGCCAAGTTGTCATCCCCAGCATGACTTGAGAGACGCGGTATTGAAATATGCAACTGCTCTTCTAAATAAATAATAAATAAGATCTGCAAGCGCATAGATTAATACCGATGTAGCATTTTAACCGGGAAGTATTCCAGGTATCGTTATTTATATTTTTACCACTGGGAAGGGATTACTAACATCAATGTTGATTATGGAATGGAATATAGGAATGAGTATCAATCATTGCATGTATAAGTGAGAGCATTCGTCTATCTCTTGCATACAGGGGTAAGTGTCACATAAAATATGGATAAAGTATGAATGGTGACAAAGATAATTAATCTGATCAGCTAGCCACATATAATAATGATAAGCACCTCAACAGATATTCTAGCAAGTCATTAGCATGGTATTAGGACGAACTACAAGGATATTTCCTAAGTTATTCTTAACTATAAAGTCTAGCATATCATAGTTAGTGCAAGTACACTTGGCAATCATTGCGAAAAAGGACTACGCCCATGCATAGTGATATTATCAAGGAAGATGAGAAACATAGCAATCACTCCCCCGTAATAATGTTGCTCTGCCTGCCTTACACACGGGAGGGGGACTATATAAGAACCAACAAAGCTGTCACCATCGCGGACCACCCCACGATCCGGCATATAAGGTGCAATCGCAGATAAATATGGTCTAAGCACCACGCCTACACAATATTTATCATTTACCCATGGATCTGATGGATAAACGCTATACGATCCTAAACATGTATATAATTCTAATCTAACTAAGCCAAGCGTATAACTACGATAAACTAAGAACAATATAATCGCAAACATAAACAAGTAGAGCATAGTCATAATCAATATATTGAAATAGAACAAAGTTGTATTCATAATATTGAAGAACAATGATGAACAATGAAGAACAGTAAAGGAATTACCAAGAATCCTCTTGACAGATCCGGAAACCAATCGAAGATTGACTCCTTCTAGTTCTAATCCTATGTAGCTATGCTATACTAGAGATCTAGTTGATGTGGTGGCTCTAGGGCTTGATCAGAGACTCTCCTCCTGAGATTAGGGTTTGAAGAATGAGAATGAGGGAGTGTCTCCTCCAGGGGCCAGGGGTCCTGCTTATATAGCCCCCTTAAGTGAACGTGGGCCGTCGGATCAAACTGACATTAATCGCACGGTTTTCCTTGATCCCTTAGGTCGGTGGAGCATAATCCGTGAGACGGAGCCTGATTGGCTCTCAGGCCAGGGCGGCCGCCCTAGGGAGCAGGGCGGGCGCCATGCATCCGGGCCCGTTCGGCCTCCCGTTCGATCTTGTGGCTTCTGGAGTCTTCTAGATGATAGAAAATCGGTGAACACGTTATTATATCTATGTAAACCCGACGTGTGGGCCTTTCCTCCGTATTTTCTGATAACCCCCTGCAGAAACAGACAAACACCAAAACTCGTGGAATTCTGTCAGATAAAACCCTAAGTCTAGGTGTTGGTTGCATTTGGATCCTTTTCTTTATTTATTTGATAACTATATTTGGTACTTAAGGACCGTCAACAGGTATGCATGAGCATTCATGATAAATCAAATGAATTTGATGGATATATGTTACCACTATTGCCTCTATGTTTGTTTTGATCTAGTGGTGGCATATGACATGTTTGTGAGCTTGCACACCTAGTGTTGAATCTAGAAGATTTGCTATAAGTGGTTAATTCAACATAGGCAAGATAACCCTTATTAGGAGGTATGAAGAAGCTTGTCTTTGGTTCAAATCGAATTAAATATCTTTGGCAAGTGTTCTAGGTTGAACCAAATTTGATAAATTTTAACCTACTCCATCAAACATTTTTCTTCTCTCCACAATTTGATCCCATTTTTGGGTAAGTTATTGACAAAGGGGGAGAGAAAAAGATGATTCAACATGATAAAGGGGTAAATAAAATTTTTGATGCACACAAGTAGGGGGAGCAAGCTCATAAACAAAGTTGTTGCATTTGTTTGTGCATTTTCATATGACTTGCTCATTGCACATGTATCTAAATTCAATATACATGCTTGTGTGGTGCAATGCTAGTATAGATCTTGAATGATGAAATGATCTACTAGCATGCATAGGAATAGTTTACCCGTGGTATCTAGACTTGCCTAAAGTTTTTACAAGTGGTCCAAGAACCTTTACATATAAGTTGATCTCACGAGGTTCTTGAGTTTTGTTGGATGTCTAGTTACTTCATGATGCTAAGGATGGTGTAAAAGGCAACTCCGATTGGTATCTCGCTTCAAAGGTCCATTTCTTACACCTTAGCATCATTTTGGTAGAATTACTCTCCCAACACTTCTATCCATGCATATGTGCAAAGCTTTCAATCCAAACTCTATGCACATATGTAGGGGGAGCTAATGCTACCAAAACCGAGCTTGTGATAATTGTCCAAACTTTACTTTTGAGCAAAATGATTGGACAAGTATGACAAGTTCAAAACTTTTATTATCAAAATCATCTTTGTGAGGGTTGTCATCAATTACCAAAAAGGGGGAGATTGAAAGCCCCTAGTTTGGTTTTGGCTAATTGATGAAACCTAGGACTAACCTTTGTATCTAAGTGGATGATTTAGATAAAGGTGGTCATTGAATATGAGACATGACATTGACTCATGTGACCAAAATGGTGAAGACCAAATGAGGCTTGGCTCGATGGACCGGTTGTGAAGGTGAAGGGCTAGTCGAGGCTTCGAAGCGAAGGACCATGCGATGGTGAAGCTTGAGCAAGACTTGGCGCCGATGGACCAATGCAACGGTGAAGAGCAAGTGAAGTCAAGGTCGATGGATCGAGACGGTCATGTGATGATATGAAATGGATCATATCAGTTGGATAAACAAAATGGGCTCAAGGCAAAGGTATAACCATAGGGCCATTTTGTTTTACACTCAAGACACCATAGAGGGTGTGAGTGGTTTAGGGTCGATAGCTGAACTATTAAGAGGGGAAGTCTTATCGGTTATTCGACACACGGGTGCCACTAGGTGAATTCATGAAGTGCATTGCACGTAGGGCCTAGTGAGCTAACTGGAAAACCTTTGAAAATGATTGAGAAAAAGCTAACACACAAGCACATGGAGTTGTACACTTGATGGTGTTGGCACATTTGCAAAGGAGAAGGTGTTGGAGTTGATTTTGATCAACTTGGTGAAGAGAAAGAGGTTTTTCGGTGTTCTCCGGACACTAGGATGGCTCTTGGAGTGAAATACTGCTTTGATCCATTGTGAACTGGATCAAGTGCTTTAGTGGGTTGTGTAGCCCTCTGAGTAAGCTTTCCAAAATGTCCAAGATCATCGAAATCGAAGTTCGGAGCTAAGAGATATCGCCGTTTAACCGGAGAGTGGTCTGTGACCGGACTCGTGACCACCGCGTCCGGTCAGTGTCGACCACCGTGTCCGGTCAGTGTTTTTCGTGGGCGAAAGTGACCGGACGCTGTAGCGAGTCCGGTCAGTGATGACCGGACGCGTCCGGTCACTTCGGGAGCTTACTGGAACCTGACCACCGCGTCCGGTCCCGTTAGTGACCACCGCGTCCGGTCAAAACAAGTTTATACGCGTGAAAACTAGCCGTTGGAGCACGCTACTGATCACCGCGTCCGGTCACTCTACTGACCACCGCGTCCGGTCGTCCCGAAATTTGCTCAGTGGAGTAGCAACGGCTCTATTTGCATGGGATGCTTATAAATACTCGTTGGCCGGCCCTTGGGGAGGGCACTTGGCATTTCTAACACTCTTATGCATCCTTTGAGCTAAAACATCTCCTCCCACTCATCTCTCTTGCTTGATTGCGAATCAAAAGTGAGATTGAGTGATCCCAAAGTGCATTGCATAGCTTGAGGGCATCTAGTGGCACTTGTGGGTGGTTTAGCCGGTGGATTTCTTGTTACTCTTGGAGAGTACCGCTCCTAGCCGGCTTGGAGATTGTTGGAGGCGTTGGCAAGAGAAGGTGATTGTTCTTGGCCACCTCCGGTTGATTGTGAGAGGTTCTTGTGCTTTCCTCGGCGGGACGTCAAAAGCAACTCTAGTGGAATCCGCGTGTCATTGAGTTACCTCACTTGAGAGTGGTGTCTTGCGGTGCCTTGCGGGGCATGCCTTGAGGGGCAAGTGACTTGAGGGTCACACCGGGGAACCATCTAAGTGTTGGTCGACACAACCGGTGACGTAGCTTGTCGGTGCACAAGTGAACACCGGGTGAACAAAAATATTGTGTCTCTTGTCTCCCGGTGATTGGTCTTCATATTGTGTTGTTGTCAATATTGATTGATTGTATATCATCTTGGTGATTGGCAACATCTTCACTCCACCGTCGGTATAAGAATCATAATCCTCTCTTGCACTTACTTTTACTAGATTATCTTGTGTAGCTCTAGTGGTAGCTTTGCTAGTAGTTTTGTTTAGCTTGTTCTCTAGTGTAAGATTAGTGACATAGCTCTTGTGTGAACTAGAGATCATAATCTACTAGACTTGTGGATAGGAGGCTTGCATCACAACCTTTGGCTAAGCAAAACTCGCTTTACGCCGTTTGTTGTTCTAACAAGTTTGCTTAGTGGTATTTGTAGAATTTTTTATAGGCTATTCACCCCCCTCTAGCCATCTAGGACCTTACAACGTCGCCCACGACCTCCCTCGCGCGCTCCTTGTGCACTCGGATGTAACGTGTGTATATACTCTTCTGACATGTAATACAAGTGTTGTCGGCGCATTCTACTTCTCTACAAAAATAACCACGTCATATATAGTAAACCTTTTTTTTAAAGAACCCAGCACTTAATGCCGCTATTCGACTTTGAAAATACCTTAAAGACGATTGTTTGTGTGACGTTAATCATGAGGTGCATGGTCCTCCCTATCGACGACTGTTTCGATAAGGTCATCCATCTCCCAACAAATTGACCTCTCAAAGTAGGTACGTAGTTCGGACGAATTGACGATGTTCCGTGTACGCTTTACCAGAATTGTCACGGCAATCAGGCCGGTGCTCGTAGCTTCACGGGGAAGTGAAAAAGGCCCTTCGTTTTGTCCTTTTGGTTTTGTGTTGACGTGGTAGTATTATCTGATGGAAGTCTTTGACAAATTTTCAGAGTGGGCCCAGCTTGTGCTGAACCGCATCTCATTAGTTACTCTCAGATTCAGATGATGATTCTTCTTCTTGCTTTTTTTTCTGGAGCATTTCAGATGATGAAATAATCTTTTGTCTAGAACATTTCAGTTTCAGATGATTTTTTTATTTTGACTCATACTTTCATCATTATAAAATAATTTTGGGTTGTAGTATGTGTGTAAATCCAACAGATGAGAAAAGGAGAAAAAGTATGCTCTGCCTGGTTTATTGGGATATTTATTTCTTTCTATCAAAGTCGGGATGTGCCACTAGAAAGTCCATATAGTCTGCTCAGCTTGACAATGTAGAAAAGTTGCATCATATAGCCATCAATTTATAGGAGTTGCATCAGGCTCACATCCGCGTGTGCTACCACCACTGGCCACGATGTAGACTCCTACTAAAGCCCGCGTCACATGTCTCATGCCTTGGTCTCGATAGGTTGGGATCGGAATTGGCTGACTCTGACCAATTGGATAGTTGATCCGACCCATGGAAGCATGATCAATAGGTCACATGGGCTGATCTCAAAATAAAAAATGGGTCCATAGAGTCATAACTTATTAACTCAACGAGTAAGATTGGTTGATCTACCATAACATCATTTATTTCTGATTTGCTAGTTTTCTCATTCTTATGACAAAAGCAACACTTCTCACTGCCTTGCCAAGTAAGGAATTGGACTATTTATTTTGGAAGATCATATTGGTGGATATGATAAGTGAAAAGATCATGGGTTTGCTTTGGTTGAGGAATGCTTGACAAAAAGAATCCTTGAATTTAATGATAAATTGAACATAGGGAAAGGCCAGCAATAAAAGGTAAACATGAAGGAAATGGATCGGCTTTGAAGTGTCACTACTTCGTAATGTCTCAAAACTGGCAGAACTCAACACAACAAAATGTAGGAAATGTATGGTTTTATCGTGTAAAATATTTGGCTTTGGTAAGACATGTAAACTATTAAGGAGATGTGAAGCTGAGGGTTTTAAAGTTCAGCCCAAAACAAAAAATCACCAAGTAATATTTAATCAAGAAGGAAAGAAATAGTTCTATCTTGTTGTATTCATCTTTTAACAATTTAGGCAATATCTTCCTAATTGAGAATGATCGCACAAGAATTGAGTAGCAATCAAAGAATAAAACTTATGCAAGCTAATGTGTAGAGCCAAAGTTGTGCTCAAATAATCTCCCAAGATTGGTTTGATCGAGTTCTATGAACAATCATTAAACCAAAGTAATGTGAATATTTTAATATTATTTCATAAGGGAGAAGTGGAGAGATTTCAAATCAGAGGACACCACATGTGGGTGAATACTTGGAGCAGGAGTGGGGTCGGTTAGTGTACTGACTTGTTTTTTTATTTTTAACCTCTTTTTTTAAAAAATCACATTTACACTCCTAGACAACCTTATTTCGAATTTGGATCCCACGGTCGGCACCATGAGCTATGGCGAGGTAACACGTCTCGGCTCCATAGGGCATGGCGATGAGCCCCGTGGCTTCGGTGGTGTGGTGGGACGACATGGCCAGAGCTTGGCTCCAAGATCTGTGGCAGCTTTGAGTTTAACCCTATTCTACAATGACTTGGACCAAAGTTGGCGCCATGCCTCGTGCGCTGTGCATCATGGCGTCGAGCCCTTGCCACATGACCACATTAATGCCATGTCGTTCCGCCACACCTCCTAGGCCTTAAGGCTCGGCGCCATTCCTTGTGGCGCTAGGATGTTTTACCTCGGCGCCATGGCTCTTGGCGCTGATCCTGAAATAAAAAAGGGTTACAAACAGAAAAATCACGCCAGCCTATGTAAGGTCGATCAATCCCCAATGTCCATCCACTTAGAGCGTCAAACATCGTGTCACTTCTCTCTATATATGGTTGTTTGGTGCATGCATATTTGCATGGTTCTGTATTAGTGGATAGGTTGGATTAGCCAACTTAAATTGGTTCAGTTGACTTGGCTCCAGCTCCCTGTCACAAAGTTCTTTTTATCTATGTTCTTTGCGGTAGTAGATTCACAGCGATTGCTAGGAAAACAATTCTATCGGTGTAACCATTACACCAACCAAAGGAGCATTTTAGCTCAAAAGTTCCTCTAACTCATGGAACAATTTTGTTTACAAAAAAGGAAGCAATGGTATGTTGTTCTTTTAACATTTTTGAAATAATATGGAGGGATAAAAAGGAGACATCCCTAGATGATGGTGATTCTGGAAGCTGTTATGATTTTAGTGAGAATGGGGCTTGCACTTCTCTAGGATCGAAATGATCCTGGCGCCTTGTTCGCTTGAACTATTTATCAGCCATGGTATATTGTTTTTCTCTTACAACAAAATAGCATCAACCGGCTTATCAGCCGCAGAAACCCGAACAGGACTACTAGTCTCTGGGTCTCTAGGACTAATCAGTTCAGGGAGAACATTTTAGTTTGAGAACAAATTTCTGCAACAGTTTGTCATATGGCCAACTAAAATAAAATGTCTGACATTCTACCAGGGTGTACTTAGGGGTACAGAAAAATGGATTAAAATGATTCTGCTTAGCTCATTGGTAGTGCAAGATTAGCACTAGATTAGAATGTCTGACTTGTCTGCACAATTTGAAAAAACACAGATGATCAGAATAGTTTCAAATAGTTTTGGTATCCGTTTGTCTATTCGACCAAAATGCTTGTTTGCATCTACAGTTGTCCGTCCTTTCTTTAATCCCTAGAAACCAGCTATCAATTTGCATCATGAGGGAAAGAAAGAAAAATATAGTAATTAGTCAGAAATTGTGCACGAGAGATAAGGAGACATATCCCTGTGGCTGTAATTCCATAGCTTCAAAGCATTCCACAGACTACAATTACACATTTCAATTTCAGCGACATGTTTGGTCCCAATAGAGGAAAATTCCTGAAGCATCTGCACATAACTACAGTTTCGATTTGATTTCAGCAGCATAGATAAATTCAGGAAGATTCTGAAACTTGGATGCTCATCACCATCTCATATTCACCTTTAATCAGACTCCCTAAAACTGCTTCAGAACGCAGTACAAGTCATTGATTATATATCCGAAACGAAAACAAGTCTTGTAATCGGTGATTTCAACATTCTACTGTAACAATTTAATTTGGTTTCAGCTACATCATAATACTCGCATTGAAATTCAGGAAGATCCTGAAAAGTCAAAGCTTTAACACATCTCCTGTTCTGCTGCAAGCTCTCTCTTTCCGACTAACCAGTACATAAATCTGTGAAAATGTGCCAACTTTATACCTGAAACTGCTTCAAGAAGGGATAGGCACAAGGGGCACCTTCTCCGCTGTGGCAGGACAGCGGCTCAGTTTGCCGTGACGAGATCCTTGTAGTATCTGATGGCCTCCCGGGTGTCTTCGTACCCCGAGGCGACGTCCAAGAACGCCATCACCCTCTGCAGCTCCTGATCGTTGTCATCATCCACGAACGGCGCCACCGGAACGGCGTTCTCCGGCTGCAGGGCGTACGCATTGGGATTGTCGTCGACGATGACAGCGCGGTCCAGCGCCCGGCCGGTGGCGGCGAGATCCTTGACGAGCCTCCCGTCACCGGCGTCGCGGCACGCGCCGCGGTAGAGGCGATGCGCGAACACCTCCCCGTCAGGGTCCAGGCGGTCGAGCACGAGGGAGGCGTACTCCTGCAGCCCCGCGGTGAAGACGACGACCTCGAAGATCGCCGCCGCCGCGCGGAGAAACGCCTCCACGCCCGGGCGCTTGACGACGTAGAAGGTGACCGCTTGGCCACCGATGACGGGGCGCACGGTGAAGTCGAACCGCGAGGGCGGTGGGTCCGTCTGGGAGTGGATGAGCGTCTCGTCGAGGTCCAGGAAGAGCGTCCGCCTCCCCGGTGACGGCGGCGGCGGGAGCGCCGCGGACTGCGCGCGGACCGCGGGGTTCTGCGAAGGCGGCGGCGGCGGAGGAGGAGTTGAGGAGAAGCGGAGGCGCTGGAACCCCGCGGCGGCAGCGCGGCGCTTGCGCGGGCTGCCTAGGACGGCGAGGCGGGCGAAGAGCTTGAGGAGGCGACGGCGGCAGGAGCGGATGGAGCGGTCCAAGGAGGCGGCGGCGGCGGCGGGCGCAGACGCGAGCGACTTGAGCGGGCTCCCGCGGCGCTTGGTGGTGGCGGGGGAAAGACGGCTGCGGAGAGCGCGGCCGCGGCGCGCCACCAGCGTCGGCGACGGCTTCGACGGGGAGACGCTGCCGGCACCGAGCTTGGGCGACGGCGGCGGCTTCGTGGGCGTCCTGGACACCATCTCGCGGCGACCTCGACGCGGTGGCTGCTGTGATCCTGTACTGCTGTTGCTTCTCCACGCCGCTCGCTGGTGCGTTACCTGGGCGCTGGGGAGGAGAGCGGCGGCGTGAGCGGGACTGGGGACTGCGGGAGGAGCGTTTGAGTTTTTGTGGAGGGAGATTATGCAACGGTCGAAAGCGGAAGTGGAATGGAAATATGGAATTCATGGGCGATTTGATTTGATTCTGGGGCGGACCCAACGGTCGACTTTGGACTGGGCCAGAATCTCGTGTCGTGTCTTGTAAATTGTACCAAGGTGGCGCCAGCTAGGCTTTTATGTGAGCGGAGAACGTGCCTCTTCGGTAAGGATGAAAACAGATCCGTTTCACGTAAAATCGAATTTGGCTATCATTTTTTTACTATATTTTAATTTAAATTCAAATATAGATATGAATATTTCCAAATATAAATACGAAATGGGTATCTTGGATTCGGAGTTCTATTCGAATATTTACTCAATTCAACTCAAAGTGCATATAGTTAAATTAAATTCAAGATACATGAATAATCTCCAATATCAAAGTGAAATAAATTATAATCGTTAATATTTAATAAAATGACAGGTTAATTTCAATAATAATGGTAAACAACAAGTAGCCATTTTGCTTTATCAATGTTTTGTAATTACAAAATTATTACACACGTAGAGATTAAAGTATGTGGATGTATAACATAGACAAGGATAAAAAATAATATAGTTATTATCAATATATTTATAATAAATAAATGTGTCAATTAATCAATCATTATTTATATAATATTTATCATGAAATTACAAATTATAAAATAAAGTTTACATCAGTAAATAAATAAAATTAAAGCATTAAAATAATTTTCAACAACAAAAAAATATTAGGTTTAAACTAAATTAGAAAAAACTCAAATTAATTTAATCTTTATGTATCATTAATAATATCAAATTAATTAAAAGTACTTTACACATATAGTATTAAATAGTTTCAATGCATCATTAGTAATATTAAAATTAAAGATTAGTCAATATAGTAATGGGGACAAAACTTTTAAATAGCATCATTATACATTCTTCTTCATGGATACTGATAAATGCAGATATTCTATATTTTTTGTTGAATATAGACCTTGGATCGAATAGAGAAAAATACTAAAAACATAAAATTGGATACATCCATTTAGTATCCACATTAGTAATGGGTACGAATA
Source organism: Saccharum spontaneum (assembly GCA_022457205.1). NCBI lineage: Eukaryota > Viridiplantae > Streptophyta > Magnoliopsida > Poales > Poaceae > Saccharum > Saccharum spontaneum. The sequence goes on from CM039614.1 coordinate 18,969,006, forward strand.
TGGATATCCATATTATAGGTTTTAGCGAATACAAATGTCAAATAATTCGGATGTACATTTTCATTTTCCATCCCTATTTGGCATGGCTCTTTCTCCAGTATGTCCGCTAGAGTCGGTGCTCTTAGATATATCCTCTTCGGAAGTCAGAGTTAGAGCAGCAGACTTATAAAGTAGCTCCTCTATACATTCAAAACGACTTTGGCTCCTCTTATCTATACCAAAAAACAGTTTCTCCTCTTTGGGTTTTTGTTATGGCTCCTCGGACTTCTCTGTTGAAGTTCTTGCCAGAGTTAAAGTTGGAGCCACACCAAACCGAACCTGTTGGTGGAGCTCTGATCTGTTTCCGCTTCAATTTTTTCATTTAATAGCAAGGAGCTATTTTTATCTCTCCTTTGAAAATGAATTAGAAGCAGATCTGGTATTTTTTGATTCACCGACTAACTCCTTGGTATACCGTAGAAAGAGCCAGAGTCATTCGAGGATGTGCCAAATGAGACCAAAAACCATGTATGCATCATCTAGGACTAACTCTTGTCTCCTTTCAAACCATATCATTTAATTTTATCTCTAGTTGAACTTGCCTAATTTTACTGAATTTTGTAGAAAATATACTATCATCTATAACATCAAATAACATTATTATCAAAGTATGCTTCATATATAGAGTATCTAATTAATCTTGGCCTTATTTGGCGCATCTTATACTCTTTTAAACCAACTTTTCAAAAGCTTAAGCGTTTTGCCGATTCTTGAAAAAGCAACTACATAAAAAGCTACATGATTTTTGGCACATTTACTCTTTTATTATCTTCTTCTCATGAGCAGTGACATGTGGGGCTATATGTTAGCGACCATAACAAAAGAGAAAAATTGGCCGAAGTCACTGCAACCAAACTATCCTCTCTTCTCTTTGCTTTTTCTTTGGTCGGTGAACATGATAATGGGCAGACCCTTGGACCAGATCTTGACAATCATATTCTTCACTCCTCTAATCAATTCCATCAATTCAGAGGAGGAGGAGGAGGAGGTGGAAGCTTCTTCTTGATCATCTTTGTCTTCATCATCATCCTCATCTTCGTCTTCACTTGAGCTTGAGCATGATTCAATCTTCTTGTGCTCTTCATGTGGGGGTCTGCCGCATTAATTTACCTAAACCGCATGTCATCTACCTGACCAATCTGTCTTAAGAAAATCAACCACGGTGATCCCCGGGAGATGCCATCACATCTCCACTCCACCAAGACATGGGATCATAAGTACAGTTACAGTCCTCGAACCAATCATCAAGACTCATAGCTCAATCACCATACAACAAGTAATAAATTAACAAGTTACATCAAGTAGTGATAGAAATACTAAATACAAAGACACATAGGAGGAGATCATTAAATATAGAATAACCCTGCTAGTCTATCGTTCTAGTTTCACTCTTACTCTCGAACAACTGATAATTAGAATAACTACAGCTTGTAGGGGACACCCATCCTGCAAATCCCTAGGCTTCGACGTCACCTGAGCTTGGCTCAAGTTGTCACCAAGTCTGAAGCACCTATAACAGCTTAATGGCAGTACCATGAGTATGATTGTACTCAGAGGACTTATTCCAACATAAATTTTTGGTGGATGCAAGAGGGATTAATAGGCTTAAATTTCATAAAAGCATGGTGTATATAGAGAAATGAAATGCTCTTGAGTCTAATTCTAGCAAATTATAAGTATTGACTTCTGCTTGATTGTTCTGCATTTGAAGTAAGTTAGTGATTTGCTGTTGCTGGAATAGCCTTGTGCATAGTTGTACTACTACTATCATCTCTACATTTATATTAGTCTAAAGTTAGTTTGTGTGCTAGCTAGAATAGCCTTTTTCATGGTAGTTAGATGTATCTTTATGAGGTAGTTATTTATACTATTAAATTAGTAACACTAATCCACAATGCAAGTAAACTTCCCTATAGTGGATGGATGATGGCTATATGTGCAGCTTCATCTTATGGCTACCTTCTTTCATACATGAATTTGAAGTGCTGGTCGTTCCAATCAACTTGGAGGTAATTAGAGAGAAGATCACTGTTGGGCATTCTTAACGTCATTGCCAAAAGTAGACTTAGTTTTCTAATTCTGATAACGGCGCCAAAAATGTCGAACCTATCCCTCATGCCACTTAAGCCAAGTTGTCATCCCCAGCATGACATGAGAGACGCAGTATTGAAATATGCAACTGCTCTTCTAAATAAATAATAAATAAGATCTGCAAGCGCACAGATTAATACCGATGTAGCATTTTAACCGGAAAGTATTCCAGGTATCGTTATTTATATTTTTACCACTGGGAAGGGATTACTAACATCAATGTTGATTATGGAATGGAATATAGGAATGAATATCAATCATTGCATGTATAAGTGAGAGCATTCATCTATCTCTTGCATACAGGGGTAAGTGTCACATAAAATATAGATAAAGTATGAATGGTGACAAAGATAATTAATCTGATCAGCTAGCCACATATAATAATGATAAGCACCTCAACAGATATTCTAGCAAGTCATTAGCATGGTATTAGGACGAACTACAAGGATATTTCCTAAGTTATTCTTAACTATAAAGTCTAGCATATCATAGTTAGTGCAAGTACACTTGGCAATCATTGCGAAAAAGGACTACGCTCATGCATAGTGATATTATCAAGGAAGATGAGAAACATAGCAATCACTCCCCCGTAATAATGTTGCTCTGCCTGCCTTACACACGGGAGGGGGACTATATAAGAACCAACGAAGCTGTCACCATCGCGGACCACCCCACGATCCGGCATATAAGGTGCAATCGCAAATAAATATGGTCTAAGCACCACGCCTACACAATATTTATCATTTACCCATGGATCCGATGGATAAACGCTATACGATCCTAAACATGTATATAATTCCAATCTAACTAAGCCAAGCGTATAACTACGATAAATTAAGAACAATATAATCGCAAACATAAACAAGTAGAGCATAATCATAATCAATATATTGAAATAGAACAAAGTTGTATTCATAATATTGAAGAACAATGATGAACAATGAAGAACAGTAGAGGAATTACCAAGAATCCTCTTGACAGATCCGGAAACCAATCGAAGATTGACTCCTTCTAGTTCTAATCCTATGTAGCTATGCTATACTAGAGATCTAGTTGATGTGGTGGCTCTAGGGCTTGATCAGAGACTCTCCTCCTGAGATTAGGGTTTGAGGAATTGAGAATGAGGGAGTGCCTCCTCCAGGGGCCAGGGGTCCTGCTTATATAGCTCCCTCAAGTGAACGTGGGCCGTCGGATCAAACCGACATTAATCGCACGGTTTTCCTTGATCCCTTAGGTCGGTGGAGCATAATCCGCGAGACGGAGCCTGATTGGCTCTCAGGCCAGGGCGGGCGCCCTAGGGAGCAAGGCGGGCGCCCTGCCTCCGGGCCCGTTCGGCCTCCCGTTCGATCTCGTGGCTTCTGGAGTCTTCTAGATGATAGAAAATCGGTGAACACATTATTATCTCTATGTAAACCCGACGTGTGGGCCTTTCCTCCGTATTTTCTGATAACCCCCTGCAGAAACAGACAAACACCAAAACTCATGGAATTCTGTCAGATAAAACCCTAAGTCTAGGTGTTGGTTGCATTTGGATCCTTTTCTTTATTTATTTGATAACTATATTAGGTACTTAAGGACCGTCAACAATCACCATGTTCATTGTCATCAACACAAAAGGCAAGTTGCATGATTCAAATCAACCATGATGAAGATGCTATGTGAAGTGTCTATCCCAGCTACTTAGTTTTGTGGTATGTTCATGCTGTCAGTTCAATGTGTGATGAACAAAGTACTACTATGATCCTTGTGGTGAGTTTGGAGCTCCATGCGATGAACATACTATTGTGATATGTGTTGTGATGACAAACAATGATTTGTTACTATGATGTGTTGAACCTAATTAAGTGAAGTAATATGTGTATGTCATTTTTGAGAGCTGCTATTTATGTCATTTGATTGTGAACCTGTGTGATTCTGTGTTGTGGCCACATCTCTGATAAACGCCAGAATACAGACGGGTGTAGACTACAGACATGTCTATAGTAAGAACAATACTATAGACATGTGTAGACTAGCAGCGTCTATTGGTACACTAGAACTACAGACACATTTATAAAGTTGCCATTTGTAGTATGGTTCTTACTACAGACGTGTGAAAATAAAATACGTTTGAAGTAACTTCGTACTATAGACGTGTGTTGACTTTACTACAGACGCATGTGAAGAAAATGCATGTCTGGTAATTTGTTATACAGATGCGTGTTGACTCCACCATCTATCTTATAAGCAAATCACGATGCGTGTTTAAGTATCACAGATGCCTTTTGGTAACCTGCCTCTGTAGTATAAGCATATTACAGACGTGGGTTTACCCATCTTTAATAAGGGCTTGTTACAATTACAGACGCATTATGGGAGATGCGTAAAACCACATTTGTGATGTGCATTAACACACATTTATAATCTGCTTTTTTACATAGTGTAAGGCATTTGAGGATTCCAATGTTCTCAAAAAGATAATTTCTTCTTCTATTATTTGTAAATATTATCACACCTGTTGATGGTCACTAACACCTAGTTAGACCATCAATATTCCACCCAAAATTAGGGTAAAACACATCATATACACTAAATTTTGTTTATAAATAACCTAGTTCCACTAGTACTTGGAGAATGAGTTGAATGCAGGAAATTTGAACCAATATTCACTAAACCAGTACAAAAGAGTCAAGTGGACGTGGCAGGGAGGCCTAGGCCCACTTGCTGGGGTCGACCGACCCATAGGGGCGTCGCCCGATAGCCCCACGCCCTTACCATGTCACCAATCCATGGAGGGGTAAGCAAACACACCCAGGAGGCCTCTCCACCGTTGATTTAAAGTCGGTGGCATTCTCGGTGGAACCTCCCATGGATCAAAGGGTCCACCATCAGCCACTTAGGAGTCCAAACTTGTAACACTCTGGTGTTACGCAATGCATTTGTGCATAGCAATCATATTGCACCGCATTCATAACATCATGATCATGTGTGATAATTTATAATCTAAATTAAAACAAAAGCTTGAAAATAACTATGTGATGAATTATGTTGTTATGATAATCGCATTGCACCAAAAATCTTGCAACTATAGATTTTACATCAATTGTAACTCTAGTTCAAAATTTTGGAGCAACTAGATGACACAAATTTTTGTCAAAACTTGTTCAAAAATAATCATGAAAAATATTCAAAATTATCCCCTATTTTAGCTTTTATTCTGCCATTCAAAATCTATCAAGAATTTTCAGTTGGCCCCTTAATCAAAGTTGTAGAGAATTTAATTTTGAGCAACTTTTATTTTTGGGCCAATTCCATAAAATGTCTTCTTCTTGTTCAAAATGTGGTTTGAAGTTTGAAATGCATTTAAAATTTGAAATTTGAAAATCAAAAATCCGTTTTTCCCCCTAGCAGGCCGCCGCCTCCGGTTCGGCCCATGTCCAGATCCGGCCCGCGCCGCTCCCGCGCTCGCGCGCGCGTCGCCCCGCCTCGGCCCGGCCCAGCCGGCCTCCTTCCTCCTTCCCGCCCGCGCCCACGCGCGCTGGCGCTCCGGCAGAGCGTGCACGCCGCGTGGCGGCTGCATGCCGGCAGCACCGGCCGGGTGGCGCTCGGTCGCCCCCACCAGCGCGCGCGCTCACTCCTTAACCCCCCCGCAGCGCCTCGCCATTTCCTCCCTCCGCTCAGCCTCCTTGCTCATTCACCACACGCGGCTGCCGCGTTCTGCCTCCGCCACCGCACGCGCTCGCCGGACGCGCGCGTTCCGACGAACTCCGTTCACCGCAGGCCGCTCCATCTCGCCCCGAGCTTCCTCTCTCTCTGGCGCAACCCGTGCTCACCTCAAGCCCCCGCGGTAAGCCCCACAGCCACACCAATTGCTCGCCGGAGTTCCGGCCGAGCTCACCGTGGTTCTCCGCTTCATGGAAACCCCACCTCCGCCCCTTCTTTTCCCTCACTCGAGCAAGCACTCCGTTCGCCTCATCCTCCCGGTGCTCGGACACCGTCTTCCGTGCCGCCCCGTGGCCGGAGAGACGCTCCCGCCGGTGAGCAGCGCCGCCGAGCCGCCATGGCCGTGGGCAAGCTCGATTTCGAGCCCCTCCGGTCATGCCGTTTGTCTCAATGAGACCGCCTCGTCTTGGTGATCACGACGGTGGTGACCTCGTCGCCGGCGACCTCGCTGTCGTCGAGATCCGCGCGGTCAGCGCCCTCCCTTGACTCGGAGCGGCTGACGCGTGGGGCCCGGTTGACCCGCGGGCCCGCCTGTCTATCTCTCTTTGCGTGCGCGTGTGTAGATCGCCGGGTGCACCAAGCAGTTCAGCGGCTGGAGTTTAAAAAGGATTTTTGAAATTGATTTTCAGAAAATGTATAAATGCTTTAGAAAATTTATAACTTGCTCATTTTAGCTCCAAAATTGGTGAAATAAATTTCTATGGACTCTTTGGGACCAGATCTATGATATAAAATTATTGCATGTCAAATTTGAGATACTTTTCTGTAAAATTTTTAATTAACTAGGGAAATGGCCATTTTCTTGTTAAATGCTTAATAAATCCTAGAAAAGTCAGAAAAATATGATTCCAAATTTATTAATCTTTTTGTGTCATGTACTTTCTAGGGAAATTTTATATCTTGGGTGTTCTGTATAAAAATATGTAGGTGTAGTTCAAATGCTTTCTATTACCAATATTTGTTATTTTTGTTATTTAAATAAATTTGAATAAAACATGCAAGTGATAATTTTTCTATAGTGTTTGTTTAGGGAATAAATAGTAGAAAAATTCCTAAATCTGTTGTTTGATACTTTTCATAATGTAAAGTATTTTAAATATCTATTTTAGGCCTTAGTTTGTTATTTTTGTATAGGCAGTTCTAGTTATCCAAATGCAGTAAAATTTTTATGTCAAGCTATTCTTGATATTAGTAATCCATTGTAATTTTATAAGATTTTTCTGAGCTACTAAAATATGTGTTGCTGTTCAACCATAGGACTAATTAGGGTTTCTATTTATTCTTAATGCAAAGTTAGTTAGAAAAATATACTTTGGTGTATCTTTGAAGCATCTTGATTGTCAAGTACTCTCGCATGGTAGAAACTAGTGGTGGTAGTTTCCGAGTACATGTTCTTGGATGACGTAGACTACCTTGTAGAAGAGTCATAAGTTCCACATAATCCGATAACGTAACATATTCATTACATCGCATGCATTCCGCATCATCATCATCTCATGTCACCTCTGCAATGCATCTATGCATGTTGCACTCATATTTCTGCATCATATAGGATCGCAGGAAGTGGTTCCGACAGTTGTTCCCGAGGACGCAGAGGAGCAGCCCGAGGTGACGGAGCCGGAGCCAGCAGAAGCAGAAGAGGAGTCCGGTGAAGAGCTTCCGGAGTGCCCTGACCATCGTCCCAGTACCTTCGAGCGAGGCAAGCCCCGGAGCATTTCTCCCCCGGTTTGCAAATAATTATTTATTAATTTTACTTAATCTGATGCATTAAGTTTAGGAGTTGTTTGCAAACGTTGCTGCATTATACCTTGTTCCACCTTGTTTTTACCCGATCCTTGTCACCCTGGTGTCTACGGTCAATAACTGCTTAGCTTGCTTAGACCGGTAGAAGTCGGGTGATTGCCTGTCATCCGCGAGCTATAGGGGATTACCTGGTTTATGTGAACGAATGTCATGTGAGAATAACTAAGTGTGGAAATGAATTTGAGACCGGGCGGAAGCTTGCAGGGTTCTGGACTGTAGTGTCTTCCGTCTGTGTCAGTTAAGGACCGTCCGATGTCGGGCCTCGGGTCATGTTGAACGTATGCCTCACATTTAGCTGGCCGAATAAAGTACCTTTCGACCGCGAAGCCGGGATATCATTCGGGCCGAGTGGATTGCCCGCAACGCACTGTACCGGAGCAGTAGTGGCAGGAAACGGGGGCGCGATGATAAGGCCAAAGAGCAGTCGGGCGGCCCCCGGGTACATGTGGTTCCTGGCAAGCTCGCGACTTTACCTGAATGGTTGACTCGGTGACCAATACCTCACTTTAGCGGGTGAGTGAGGTTTGTGTGAGGAATAAATTACCAGCTGGTCAATAATCGATTCGAATCGCCATCGTTCACCGGATAGTGAACACTTGACTTGAGTTACTTCATCGTAGTAATATTGATGAAACACTTGGATAGTTATGTGGAAAATGACATAGTAATTATGGTTAATTATCAATGGTAATCCTTGCTTGCTTAATTACATGATTACTTTAGCATAAGTGCAAACATAGTTGATAGGAGAATAAAGAATTAAAATATGACCTGCTTTTGTAAATGATTCGATAAGCTAAAATTGCTTTTCTTGCAAATGAGTCAGCTACCCCACCAAAAAGCCTATCATGATCCTTGGAGTCTTTTTGTTTTGGTTCTGTTGGGTAAGTCTAGCTGAGTACCTTCTCGTACTCAGGGCTTTGTTCCCACTTGTTGCAGATGGACAGATGTACTATGGTTATTGTATCAACTATCTCTACCCTGCGATGGGCGAAGCCTAGGACCATGGGCAATGGTCACTCACTACTCCTCGCCTGATGCTTTTGTGGGAGATGATCGCGAGCTGGCATTTTATTTTGGGAAGTTGTGTGTGTGTGTGCGCGCTTTGAACTAATGCTTCCGCTACTTTATTCGAAACTGGTTTGTAATAACTATGTTTAAACTCCGATGTATTTTGTGCCGCGAACTACTATGTAACTTATGAAGGTAATCGCTAAACTTATTACGATCTTGGCTGTGATGTGAAATGGTTTGAAATCCGTCGAGATTTCACGGACTACCGGGTTATACAGGCTTAAGTTTGATAAATTGTCCGTCCGTTGGATGATTTTCTTACTTAATCTCGTATAATTGGGCGGTTCTGTTACAGCTGGCATCGGAGCAAGGTTTAGCGTAATTACTGTTCATAAGTGTATTTAAACCAAAACCCTGTTTAAAAAGTGTGATTTTGAAACTAAAAAGTATGCCAGTGGTCATATCCCGTATGCCCTGTTAAGGACTCTAGGTGGCTATTTAAGTACTAACTTGGGGTTTTTGCATCATATTTCTTTTTCGTTGCTCATACGGCGTGCTATTGTATGAGTGCCACTTAATTGAGTGGTAATGTATGGATCAGTTACCTCTACGCTTCGGTAAGTGTGAGCTGTGAGAGCATGATCGGATACACCGCCGATCTAGGGAAAGTGCTTATATGATACTTGGATAATTACATGTTTTACACATATTTTTATAAAAGTGTCGCATGTGTGGGTGTTCCGTCCGTTGAGGCGATGCCGTCAATAGGACAATGTGTTTGGGTAGTTACTACCGTTGTACACGCATCTGGGGATTCGTGTAAAGCGTGTAGGTAGATTTACTGCCTTCATGCATTCATGGGGAATGGGCTGAAATGAGTTTTCTGCAGGTACATAACAGCGTATCGTGTAGACCGAATTAGTTACGTATATGAGAGATCGTTTGTATGCCACCGAATTCACCGTTAGATGCTTTTATTTCATAAGTTTGTGAGAACGTAAGACTCGTGCATGCATCATATTGTCCGTGCATTCCATTCATGGCATGCATTCCTCCCCTTATAAAAGGATTTTCCCATTTTGATAAAAGTGACCTCAACTAAAATATGTTCTCACCGGGTAATTAAAACTTGTGCTACAGATGGCCCGCACGAAGCAGACTGCCCGTAAGTCCACTGGCGGAAGAGCACCCCGTCGTCAGCTAGCCCCGCGGGAGCACCGCAACACGGACACTTTTCTAAGCGAGTTTGGCATGCCCACCTTGCTTTGGAGAGTGCTCCATGATGTGGGGTACCCGGAGGGACAAGAGCCAGTTTACTCTTGGAGCGAGAGCCAGTTAGCTGAAGATGGGCTTGCTGTTGTAGAGATCACCGTCCCTGCTCTTGGTGATGCGCCAGAATAGGATGGTTGGCATTTGGAGTTCGAAGGACGCACTCCAGTCGAGGGTGCAGAGGGCGCAGCTTTTCGCGTCATCCGAGACATCATGAGCAGATTTCCCAATGAGTTAGCAGCAGCTTTGGCCGGTACCTTCCCGAGAGATGATCCTCGCGATGCCATTTGGGTACAGCCGCAAGGAAGTGCCCTAGTTAGAGGCCCCAGTGAAGGACGGGCTAGCGACAACCACACCATGAGTGCCATGTATGCAGCCATCAGAGCATATCAAGGTCTGGAGAATACCTATTGGACCTTGACTGGCCTACGCGGTGATGATCGGCTTGAAGCAAGAAAACAGAAGAAGAAGCAAGCGCGTGCCATAGCTAGCTTGCAGGAGCAGTTGGCTGACGTGAGCTTGCAGCGGGACCGAGCTCTCGAGAGAGGCGAGAGTTCCATGCAGCAGGTACAGAGGTTGACTCAGGCCAACAGAAATGCAGACCGCCTGATGGAACAGCTAGTACAAGAAAGGAATGAAGCCTGGAACGAGAGGGACCTTCTGAGGCAAAGGGTTGAGGAGTTAGAAGAGTACAATGCCAACTTGCATGAAGAGTTCCATGCCCTCTACAACGGGATGGGCCCGTATGCTCCTCCGAACGCCGCTCAGATGGACATCGACGACGACGCTGCTGCTGAAGGTAGCGATGGCGACGCCTCCGACATCGACGATGGCCCTGAGGAGTAGGATAGTGTCCTGTGCTAGTAGCTAGGCTTGACGCGATGGCCTTCTTTTGGTTTCCATGTATCATGTTGTATCCTGTTCAACCTTGAGACTAACGATCTTGGAGTTTGGTTGTGTATGCGATACCCGAACGCATAAAAGTCCAGTGTGTGTATGCTGGCAACGTGGTTGTATGGAACGCGATGTTGCTTTTAAAGTAATTTAATTGGTGCTGTTGTTTAATTGGAATGAAATTATTGCGCCTCTGTTTTCTTGTATGACTTGTTCTCTCCAATGAATTCAGTATGGCATGATTGTTCATTCGGACACAATTCTACAACTTCACTCAATTGATTGCTTGTTGCTGAAATATGCAGATGGCCAACACTCGTCGTGCCACGTATGAAGCCGCTGAGACTGGTGGCAACGGTGCAGGAGTTGGTGGAAGTGGTGCAAACAACGTCAACCACCAGGAACCACGTCCAGAACCACATTTGCCCCCTCCTCCGCCGCTCACTGCAGAGATGTTCTTCACACAGTTTCTTGGAAGTCAACGCAGTGCTGAACAGTCACAGAGGAATATGGAAGATTTTCTGTGCACCATCGCTGAAAATGTTCAAAGAGGTAATAATCAAGGTGGTGGCCATGGAGTGAACCAGTACAGCAGTTTCAAGGATTTCATGGATACTAGGCCACCTATTTTCAAGGAAGCAGCAGAGCCACTCGATGCCGAAGAATGGATCAACACTATGGAAGATAAGTTCCGTGTGTTGAGGCTGACAGAAGTTCTGAAAACAGAGTATGCTGCACATCAGTTACAGGGACCAGCAGGAATGTGGTGGAAGCATCACCGCACCACTTTTCCTCCCAATGCCCAGATTACTTGGAGAGATTTCACTGAAGCTTTTAAGGGAGTTTATATTCCCCCAGGGTTGGTTGAGATGAAGCTCGGAGAGTTCTTAGCCTTGAATCAGGGTACCAAGACGGTGACCCAGTATCTGCATGCCTTTAATAACTTGTGCCGCTATGCTCCAGACATGGTTGACACAGATGCAAAGAAGATTGCTAGCTTCAAGAGAGGTTTAAGTCCGAAGATGATGAAGCATGTGGGTACCAATACCCGCAACAGATTCAACGACTTTATCAGTGATTGTTTGAAGCAAGAAAAGAACAATAACGCCTACACCACGTCCAAGAATCGCAAGAGAGTGTTTGAGTCTAGAGTTGTCACTGCAAATCGTTTATCTTATCGTCCGTCCGCACCTGGTGCAAGGTTCAGGCCGCCGCAGCATAAAACCCAGAACTACAAGGGACCACAGAAACCGTACAAGATGGTAGTGCCGCCAACAAAGACCAACACAGCTACAGAACAGAGCAATTCCAAGGGAGCTATAGGGTCTGCTGGTACAGTGAAAGGGCCCTGCTACAACTGTGGTCAGCCAGGCCACTTTTCAAAGTTCTGCCCTTATCCGCCTAAAAAGAAGCAACAGACTTACAATGATCGTGTGCACCACACCACCATTGATGAAGTTCCTGAGGGAGAGCCTGTAACTGCTGGTAAGTTTCTTGTGAACCATCACCCTGCAGTTGTTCTTTTTGATTCTAGATCCTCGCATTCTTTTATGAGTCAAGCATTTGCACGGAAGCATGAACAACTATGCACAGAATTGAGTTATGGTTATCGCATAAGTTCAGCAGGAGCTGATGTGTTAACCAATAAGATGGTTAGAGGGGCAACCCTTGAGTTAGGTAGCCGGAAGTTTCGAGTGAACCTGGTAGTTATGTCTGGACTAGTTTTGGATGTAATAATAGGAATGAACTGGATGAAAGACTGGGAAGCAGTCATAGATACAAGCAGTCAGATGCTTACCCTTAAAGATCCCCAGGCAGAGGGTACTTTCCAGGTACCATTGCCTAAAAGAACAGATCTTGTGAGTGTGACCTGTGCCATGGAAGTTGCTCCTATCCATCAGATCCCAGTGGTGTGTGAGTTCCCGGATGTGTTTCCAGACGAGTTGCCTGGCCTTCCTCCAGATAGAGATGTTGAGTTTGGAATCGAGTTGATCCCCGGGACAGCTCCAATTTCGAGGAGACCTTATCGGATGCCTCCGGATGAGTTAGCTGAGTTGAAGAAACAGTTGGAAGAGTTATTAAAGAAGGGGTTTATTCGCCCAAGTAAGTCTGAATGGGGATGTCCTGCCTTGTTCGTAAAGAAAAAGAAAGAGGGTACTCTCAGGATGTGTGTGGATTATCGACCTCTTAATGCTGTAACCATCAAGAATAAATATCCCTTGCCTCATATTGATGTTCTGTTTGATCAGTTAGCTAAGGCTAGAGTGTTCTCCAAGATAGACTTAAGGTCTGGGTATCATCAGATAAAGATTAGACCACAAGATGTTCTGAAAACTGCCTTTTCTACCAGATACGGGTTGTACGAGTATCTTGTTATGTCGTTTGGACTAACAAATGCTCCTGCATATTTTATGTATCTGGTGAATACGGTTTTCATGCCAGAGTTGGACAAGTTTGTAGTTGTCTTCATTGATGACATTCTAGTATACTCTGAAAATGAGAAAGATCATGAAGAACATCTGAGAATTGTCTTGACCAGGCTGAGAGATCATAAGTTATATGCTAAGTTCAGCAAATGTGAATTTTGGTTGAAGAAAGTTCCTTTCCTCAGTCATATCCTATCTGAGAATGGAGTTTCTGTAGATCCGAGTAAAGTGCAAGAGGTTATGGATTGGAAGACTCCAACCACAGTGTCAGAAGTCAGGAGTTTCCTAGGGTTAGCGGGTTACTATCGCCGTTTTATCCTAGATTTCTCGAAGATTGCCAAGCCAATGACAAGTCTGTTACAGAAAGATCACAAGTTTGTGTGGACAGAGGAGTGTGAGACAGCTTTCCATACCTTGCGGAAACTGTTGACCACTGCTCCAGTTCTTGCACAGCCCGACATCGAGAAACCTTTTGATGTGTTCTGTGACGCATCAAAGACAGGATTAGGGTGTGTGCTGATGCAAGAGGGAAGAGTCATTGCTTATGCCTCCCGGCAACTGAGAAAACATGAAACCAATTATCCGACACATGATCTTGAGCTTGCCGCTGTAGTGCATGCCTTAAAGATTTGGAGACACTATTTACTGGGTAATGTGTGCAACATTTTCACCGATCATAAGAGTCTCAAGTACATTTTCACCCAACCAAAATTGAACATGAGACAGCGAAGATGGTTAGAGCTGATCAAAGACTACAACTTGAATGTACAGTATCACCCTGGGAAAGCCAATGTGGTAGCTGATGCTTTAAGCAGAAAGTCACATTGTCTGAATATGCAACCCTTACTGGAAGATGGTTTCGATCTAATGCACCCTGCCGTGCTACATAGTATTCAGGTCAGTTGTTCCTTAGAGAGTAAGGTTATAGAAGGTCAGAGGGCAGACAAAGGAATATTCCACATCAAAAAGAAGATTCAAGAAGAACCCTCGAAACACTTCAGGGTGGATGAGCAGGATGTGTTGTGGTTCGACAATCGTCTTGTTATTCCATAAGATAGAGAGCTTAAGAATAAAATTATGGATGAAGCTCATCTCTCTAAGTTGTCTATTCATCCTGGCAGCAGTAAAATGTATCAAGAACTAAGACCTCGTTATTGGTGGACCAAGATGAAGAAGGAAATTGCAGCGTATGTAGCTAGATGTGACACATGTTGTAGAGTGAAAGCAATTCACATGAAGCCTGCCAGAATGTTACAACCTTTGTCAGTACCAAGTTGGAAGTGGGATGACATAAGTATGGATTTTATCACGGGTCTACCCACTACTCAAAAAGGTCACGATTCCATTTGGGTAATTGTGGATCGTCTTACTAAGACAGCCCACTTTTTGCCTGTCAAAACGGAATATAGACCACCTCAATATGCTGAGAAGTATATTGCAGAGATTGTGAGATTGCATGGCATACCAAAGACTATAGTGTCTGACAGAGGGTCACAGTTCACTGCTCACTTTTGGGAGCATTTGCACAAAGGTTTGGGGACTAGTCTGATTCGTAGCACTGCCTATCATCCTCAAACAGATGGTCAGACTGAAAGAGTTAACGCTGTTCTAGAGGATATGTTAAGAGCTTGTGTTGTCTTCCAGAGGTTCATGGGAATCATGGTTACCGTTAGCAGAGTTCGCATACAATAACAGCTATCAAGAGAGTATCAAGATGGCACCTTTTGAGGCTCTGTATGGCCGAAAGTGTAGAACACCGTTAAACTGGATTGAGCCAGGAGAAAGAAGGTATTATGGTATTGACTTCGTAGAGGAAGCCGAAAGGAAAGTTCATATCATCCAGCAGAATACGAGAGCAGCTCAGTCACGTCAGAAAAGTTATGCAGATAAGAGAAGGAGACCGCTTATGTTCGAAGTTGGTGACTATGTTTATCTAAAAGTTACGCTAATGAAAAAGAAAAGGTTTGGTGTGCGCAGAAAGCTGGCCGCCAGATTTGTGGGACCTTACAAAATCCTGGAACGAAAGGGTCCTGTGGCTTACAAACTGGAGTTACCAGAGTCAATGGGTGCTATATTCCCAGTTTTTCATGTATCACATCTCAAGAAATGTTTGCGCGTTCCAGAGGAAAGGATTGAACCTCGAGGCATAAAACTGAAGTCAGATCTGGTATATCGTGAGCAGCCAGTTCGAGTATTGGATACCAAGGAAAGGGCTACTCGAAACAGTGTGGTGAAAACATATAAGATACAATGGAGTCATCACGATGAAGGGGATGCATTTTGGGAAACGGGTGAATACTTAAAGAATGCATACGAAGATTTTTATAATAAATGGTTCGTAACCCAATCTCGGGACGAGATTTTTATAAGGGGGAAGGCTGTAACACTCCGGTGTTACGCAATGCATTTGTGCATAGCAATCATATTGCACCGCATTCATAACATCATGATCATGTGTGATAATTTATAATCTAAATTAAAACAAAAGCTTGAAAATAACTATGTGATGAATTATGTTGTTATGATAATCGCATTGCACCAAAAATCTTGCAACTATAGATTTTACATCAATTGTAACTCTAGTTCAAAATTTTGGAGCAACTAGATGACACAAATTTTTGTCAAAACTTGTTCAAAAATAATCATGAAAAATATTCAAAATTATCCCCTATTTTAGCTTTTATTCTGCCATTCAAAATCTATCAAGAATTTTCAGTTGGCCCCTTAATCAAAGTTGTAGAGAATTTAATTTTGAGCAACTTTTATTTTTTGGGTCAATTCCATAAAATGTCTTCTTCTTGTTGAAAATGTGGTTTGAAGTTTGAAATGCATTTAAAATTTGAAATTTGAAAATCAAAAATCCGTTTTTCCCCCTAGCAGGCTGCCGCCTCCGGTTCGGCCCATGGCCAGATCCGGCCCGCGCCGCTCCCGCGCTCGCGCGCACGTCGCCCCGCCTCGGCCCGGCCCAGCCGGCCTCCTTCTTCCTCCTTCCCGCCCGCGCCCACGCGCGCTGGCGCTCCGGCAGAGCGTGCACGCCGCGTGGCGGCCGCATGCCGGCAGCACCGGCCGGGTGGCGCTCGGTCGCCCCCACCAGCGCGCGCGCTCACTCCTTAACCCCCCCGCAGCGCCTCGCCATTTCCTCCCTCCGCTCAGCCTCCTTGCTCATTCACCACACGCGGCTGCCGCGTTCCGCCTCCGCCACCGCACGCGCTCGCCGGACGCGCACGTTCCGACGAACTCCTTTCACCGCAGGCCGCTCCATCTCGCCCCGAGCTTCCTCTCTCTCTGGCGCAACCCGTGCTCACCTCAAGCCCCCGCGGTAAGCCCCACAGCCACACCAATTGCTCGCCGGAGTTCCGGCCGAGCTCACCGTGGTTCTCCGCTTCGTGGAAACCCCACCTCCGCCCCTTCTTTTCCCTCACTCAAGCAAGCACTCCGTTCGCCTCATCCTCCCGGTGCTCGGACACCGTCTTCCGTGCCGCCCCGTGGACGGAGAGACGCTCCCGCCGGTGAGCAGCGCCGCCGAGCCGCCATGGCCGTGGGCAAGCTCGATTTCGAGCCCCTCCGGTCATGCCGTTTGTCTCAACGAGACCGCCTCGTCTTGGTGATCACGACGGTGGTGACCTCGTCACCGGCGACCTCGCCGTCGTCGAGATTCGCGCGGTTAGCGCCCTCCCTTGACTCGGAGCGGCTGACGCGTGGGGCCCGGTTGACCCGCGGGCCCGCCTGTCTGCCTCTCTTTGCGCGCGCGTGTGTAGATCGCCGGGTGCACCTAGCAGTTCAGCGGCTGGAGTTTAAAAAGGATTTTTGAAATTGATTTTCAGAAAATGTATAAATGCTTTAGAAAATTTATAACTTGCTCATTTTAGCTCCAAAATTGGTGAAATAAATTTCTATGGACTCTTTGGGACCAGATCTATGATATAAAATTATTGCATGTCAAATTTGAGATACTTTTCTGTAAAATTTTTAATTAACTAGGGAAATGGCCATTTTCTTGTTAAATGCTTAATAAATCCTAGAAAAGTCAGAAAAATATGATTCCAAATTTATTAATCTTTTTGTGTCATGTACTTTCTAGGGAAATTTTATATCTTGGGTGTTCTGTATAAAAATATGTAGGTGTAGTTCAAATGCATTCTATTACCAATATTTGTTATTTTTGTTATTTAAATAAATTTGAATAAAACATGCAAGTGATAATTTTTCTATAGTGTTTGTTTAGGGAATAGATAGTAGAAAAATTCCTAAATCTGTTGTTTGATACTTTTCATAATGTAAAGTATTTTAAATATCTATTTTAGGCCTTAGTTTGTTATTTTTGTATAGGCAGTTCTAGTTATCCAAATGCAGTAAAAGTTTTATGTCAAGCTATTCTTGATATTAGTAATCCATTGTAATTTTATAAGATTTTTCTGAGCTACTAAAATATGTGTTGCTGTTCAACCATAGGACTAATTAGGGTTTCTATTTATTCTTAATGCAAAGTTAGTTAGAAAAATATACTTTGGTGTATCTTTGAAGCATCTTGATTGTCAAGTACTCTCGCATGGTAGAAACTAGTGGTGGTAGTTTCCGAGTACATGTTCTTGGATGACGTAGACTACCTTGTAGAAGAGTCATAAGTTCCACATAATCCGATAACGTAACATATTCATTACATCGCATGCATTCCGCATCATCATCATCTCATGTCACCTCTGCAATGCATCTATGCATGTTGCACTCATATTTCTGCATCATATAGGATCGCAGGAAGTGGTTCCGACAGTTGTTCCCGAGGACGCAGAGGAGCAGCCCGAGGTGACGGAGCCGGAGCCAGCAGAAGCAGAAGAGGAGTCCGGTGAAGAGCTTCCGGAGTGCCCTGACCATCGTCCCAGTACCTTCGAGCGAGGCAAGCCCCGGAGCATTTCTCCCCCGGTTTGCAAATAATTATTTATTAATTTTACTTAATCTGATGCATTAAGTTTAGGAGTTGTTTGCAAACGTTGCTGCATTATACCTTGTTCCACCTTGTTTTTACCCGATCCTT
This sequence comes from Saccharum spontaneum, assembly GCA_022457205.1. NCBI lineage: Eukaryota > Viridiplantae > Streptophyta > Magnoliopsida > Poales > Poaceae > Saccharum > Saccharum spontaneum. The sequence goes on from CM039614.1 coordinate 18,987,276, forward strand.
GTCACCCTGGTGTCTACGGTCAATAACTGCTTAGCTTGCTTAGACCGGTAGAAGTCGGGTGATTGCCTGTCATCCGCGAGCTATAGGGGATTACCTGGTTTATGTGAACGAATGTCATGTGAGAATAACTAAGTGTGGAAATGAATTTGAGACCGGGCGGAAGCTTGCAGGGTTCTGGACTGTAGTGTCTTCCGTCTGTGTCAGTTAAGGACCGTCCGATGTCAGGCCACGGGTCATGTTGAACGCATGCCTCACATTTAGCTGGCCGAATAAAGTACCTTTCGACCGCGAAGCCGGGATATCATTCGGGCCGAGTGGATTGCCCGCAACGCACTGTACCGGAGCAGTAGTGGCAGGAAACGGGGGCGCGATGATAAGGCCAAAGAGCAGTCGGGCGGCCCCCGGGTACATGTGGTTCCTGGCAAGCTCACGACTTTACCTGAATGGTTGACTCGGTGACCAATACCTCACTTTAGCGGGTGAGTGAGGTTTGTGTGAGGAATAAATTACCAGCTGGTCAATATTCGATTCGAATCGCCATCGTTCACTGGATAGTGAACACTTGACTTGAGTTACTTCATCGTAGTAATATTGATGAAACACTTGGATAGTTATGTGGAAAATGACATGGTAATTATGGTTAATTATCAATGGTAATCCTTGCTTGCTTAATTACATGATTACTTTAGCATAAGTGCAAACATAGTTGACAGGAGAATAAAGAATTAAAATATGACCTGCTTTTGTAAATGATTCGATAAGCTAAAATTGCTTTTCTTGCAAATGAGTCAGCTACCCCACCAAAAAGCCTATCATGATCCTTGGAGTCTTTTTGTTTTGGTTCTGTCGGGTAAGTCTAGCTGAGTACCTTCTCGTACTCAGGGCTTTGTTCCCACTTGTTGCAGATGGACAGATGTACTATGGTTATTGTATCAACTGTCTCTACCCTGCGATGGGCGAAGCCTAGGACCATGGGCAATGGTCACTCACTACTCCTCGCCTGATGCTTTTGTGGGAGATGATCGCGAGCTGGCATTTTATTTTGGGAAGTTGTGTGTGTGTGTGTGTGTGTGCGCTTTGAACTAATGCTTCCGCTACTTTATTCGAAACTGGTTTGTAATAACTATGTTTAAACTCCGATGTATTTTGTGCCATGAACTACTATGTAACTTATGAAGGTAATCGCTAAACTTATTACGATCTTGGCTGTGATGTGAAATGGTTTGAAATCCGTCGAGATTTCACGGACTACCGGGTTATACGGGCTTAAGTTTGATAAATTGTCCGTCCGTTGGATGATTTTCTTACTTAATCTCGTATAATTGGGCGGTTCTGTTACAAAACTGACATAAACAACCGCCATCAGGAGTCATCTTAGCGCAGTTGAAAGCTAAGGCGATGGATCAAAGGGTCAGCCAATGCCCCCTAGGTCGGCCGATGCCCCTGGCTCCACTAACCTTCCTCCACTGCCTACTAGTACCCCATGCCCTCTATACACTATAAATATGGGTATGGAGCTTGAGAGAAAGACACAAAAGAACACAAGCAAGAGACACTCTCTCAAGCTCAAGGAGTAGCACTAGATTAGTAGCTAGGCTAGTAGTGGCAAACTAGAGCTAGAGCAAAGCTTTGCTTGGATCTGGAAGAGTCTTCTGGGTCTGGTATAAGCTCTCTTGTATCTTTCCTTTGTAGTACCTTTCCTTTTGTGTACTTCTTACTCTATTTAGTAATATACTTCTACTTTGCTCAATTATTTAGTCCAAGCTTACTTACTAGCCTTAGTGTGATTTGGAGCTTGTTCTAAGCTTAGTAGCATAAGTTATCTTTTGCTTAGTTTGGTCATCTTTAGTACGGGTTCCACCGTCTAGTTAGGGTGCTTCAATCTCATTTCACCAAAGCTTGGATTAAAGTAGTGAGCTTATAGATTAAGTGTGGTGCTTAGGCTATAGCTTGCCTGTGGATACGACTAGATCCCTGGATAGTTAGTGGTAGGTGGTGATAGCCCTATCCATCCTCTGTGTTCCACCACGTTAAATCTAGTTCTTAAATCGTATGGCTCGTTGCAATCACAAGTAGTTAATCCTTTTGGGTTAGCTAAGGCGGGTTGTGCTCTGAAGTGCTAAGGAACTCTTTCTAATCTCTAGTATAGCTAAGTTGCTAAGTTTGTTTCTAAGTTGTGCTTGTTTAGTAAAAGTTACATAGGACTCTCTTTTGCCTGCTCTCCCACTAGCTATGTCGTACTCCTTGCCATACCTATCTTCTTGGTGTCGTACCTATCTTGATCTTATTGATCAGTGCACCATAGTTGTTAACCCCCGACTAAGGTCATTCAATTGTTTGAGAGCCTAGTCTTTGATATCTCTATTCAACAACTATCCTAGCCATAAGCTTTCTCATGGGAAAATATAAATATGGCCTCAGAATACTCACCGAGCAAAATGCTACTTTGATATTTTTTGTGCGCTTGCAGAAACCTCCAATAGTCATAAAAAATATCAATAACACTTGTTTTAAAGATAACAATGCCATGAGTGTTGGTATTTTATAACGCACATAGAAAATTCCACAAGTGCACGGATACCGTTATAGCCTTTACCCAAGAGTATTCTAGAGTATCGTATTTATCTATAGGAAAACAATGGTTAAAGAAACTGATAGTTCACCATCATGTATCTACTAACTTAGTATACCGACTAGACTAAAGCGAGGATAAGTGGTAAATGATATGAATTATGTATAATGGCACACACATAGGAGAATTCCATGATAAAAGAGTAGTTTAGCTAAATTGAGAGGACAACAGGAGAGTTTAAGGTTTCTAAATACTTCTCTATTACTTTGGTTCTAGAAGGTTTAACTAAAGCATGGGTAGATAAAGCGATCATACAGTAACACTTTGGAGTAGCAGTACCTTTCTGACTCTCGAGGAGGTTGAGAAAGCATAGTCGAGGGAAGGCTACCTAAAACTCTATGAACACCAACCCTAACGTAGCGGATTACAACAGCCTGATAGAGTTGTCACCCCTGGGGCTACCACAACTAACCGTAGGATTGGGCGCAATCTCAGGTACCCTATAGTCTAGACACCGTATCTACACTATTGATTACTACTCTAATCACATATAATAACTAGAGCACTCAATACGAGCGGAGATCCCATGCCAAAGTATGAAAACTATACTAACCAATCACATGAAAGGCATACAAGCAAATAGAGAAGATAAATATATTTAAGCATAAATCTTGCAAAGGTAAGATACAAAGATATACCAGACCCCCGAAGATTTCTCTAGAACCTGAGCATGGCTCAACTCTCCCTAATTCTCAAGTAGAACTAATCTACTACTTTGGAGAGTCTAACCCTAATTCTCCTGGTGTTGTGTCTTGATACGAAGAGATGAATATGAATTAGGGTTTCAGGGATAGCTCTAGGGAGGGGGGCAGGGGCTGGTATATATAGGCCGAGGTGGAGTAGCAGGCAATGAGTCGAGGTGGAGTAGCGGGCAAGGAATCGCCACGTCATCGATCCGCTTCAACTCTCTCGATCACCGTTGGATCAATCGACCTAAAACCGCCTTAGAATCAACGGTGTAGATCATAGAAAGAAGTACGAGGCGGCGGAGGCCGAGTGGGCCCCCCACTGGGCCGGGCGGCCTCCCTAGTGGGCCGGCCGACCCACTATGGTGTCCAATTGGCCCACACTTCAACGTGGTGTCTTCTGGAACCTTCTAGAGTTTTCTTTCATAGTTTTCGCGAGTTGAATTACTTGTTACCGTCGGTTTTCTTGTTTGGAGTGTATGACAGTGGTCCCGGGGCTGTTTTCTGGATAAATCCTCCTACACACCAATATTCGCCAAAGCTTGTGGAATTCATGAGTTTAAACCCATATACCTATGTTTGGTGATGGAATTAAATATATATGCAGGTTATGTTTACGGTTTGTGATTGACATTAACAACCGTCAACCATGAGCTACTCAGGGGCTGTTTGGATTGTAGGATTTTCGTAGGAAATTCGCAGGAAACTGAAAAAGAGGAAAGGAAAGTAAGTATGTTGTCTGGAACGCATGAAAATACCCTTTCCTTTCCTATGGAATACTGTAGCCTACAAGAATGGAAAACTCCACTTTGTGCTCTGGCTTTTCTTCTCTTCGCGGAAGCCCGAGGCGTCCAGCATGCAGCCACGAACACACTTGGAGCTTAACTCCACGCTGCCATACCACTTGTAGCCCTGGTAGCAGGTCCCACCATTAAAATAAGAATAAATACAATCAATTACACTTTCCCTTTTAGAAAGATTTGTCATTATGTGTTATAAGGGCCTTTTACCGGTCATGTGCTTTGGAATTCCTGTATTACAAATTCCTTTGTTCCAAACATCTCCTCCTATTTGTTTCCAACGTTTTTCTTTTCCTTAGTTTTACCACTACACTCATCTTCCTTTCCTGTGCGTTTTCCTATTCCTATGTCTTTTAGTCCTTTGTTCCAAACTGGCCCTCAATATTTTTCAAATGATCCTGTTAAATAACATTATCACCCTAGAACAATGATATCAATGTCACGAAAACCTCGTTGCCCCGCCCATTGTAAGGATCAGATAGCTTGCATGTCAATAACAAAACCAGGGGAACCGTTTTTGCATTGCCGGTTTACAACTACACTTAGACAGTGCTAGTTAGAATAAACCATGCATTGTAGGTAATGCATAGTTAACAATTCATTTGGATAACACTGTATTGCAAGCAACCACAAGCAAAGCCTTTTCTCAAAAAAGATTCAAGTATGACACTTTGCTTTGTCATCGGTGCATGCATATGCCTGATTAGAATGGTATCTTTCATCTTAGTTTATATAGTCCTAATAATATGGTTATTATAATATACATATATCTATGAACCAATGGTCCTTCCACGTTTTGTAAAGTTGGTCGTCACTGTTGTCCCACAGCAACCGATCGTGCATAACAGCTTTCTAACCCCTAACCCACACCGTTGATTTCATTCAAGCACATTCGACAATACATGGCATGGACTTATCTATAACCTATTATTTATATTAAAATACGAAATTTTCTTCCTTCATCCCTTATACACTTTTTTCCGTAAGCGTACCTTATCTATGATCTATGATTTTATATTAAAGTACAAAATTTTCTTCGTTCATCCCCTCAGTCCATGCATTATCTCTCGTTCCTACCATTCCTCCAATGTTATTCACTTCGATCCTTCTTGTTTTCACAGTCATTCTCGCTCCGATTTCTCTTCTTATGTCCATATTGGTTTGCAATCTCTCGTTTGGTTTGGAGTTGCAAAACTCTCACTGGTGCTTTAGTCCCTTGGTTCATCATAACTCACATGATTATATTTGAGGTCAACATATATTGGCAATTCATCTCCTCACATTTATTTTAAGCATGTATGTCGTTACAAAGAACATAAATATTGACAATTTGACAAAGGAGAGAAAATAGTTAAGTATGCATAATGCACAACCAATGCCAAGTGGAGAGGGGTGTCAAGTGGAGAGTACACTAGGCCAATCAAAAAGGAGGAGAAGATTGGATGATTGTATTACAGAAAGTTAGCACCCCAATACATATAGATATGGTTCCCTTTAGAGGCCTAATACACAGTTCCTTTATCAGATTTGACCTGTGCAAGTGGCACGTTTTGTTAAACAATCCAATGAATTTCCATTTGTTTTTTTTCTTTGTTGGGAACTACTCCCTCCATTTTAAATTATAAGACATTTTGGATTTTCTAGATTCATAACTTTTTCTATGCACTTAGATATACATTGTCTACATACGGAGTAAAAACTATGTATCTAGAAATGCCAACGTCTTATTATTTGGAATAGAGAGTATGATCAAAAGTTGTGTTTAATATCATACTTATTTCACAAAGGATGTGGCATGTATAAGTTGACTTGTGCAGAATTGCTAAAAGTTTAAGCCACTTGCTAGTATCATAGAATGTTCTGCAGTCAATCTCATTCCCTCATTACGTGGTATATGACAATAAACACTTCATATCTGCAGGATTGCAAGTTGCAGCAAGAGTCAATTCTGGCCGTGCATTATTTTTTTCTCCATAAAACGAATTGCTTGACTAGATAGATATCTGTGAGACCTAACTCATGAGTGCTGGTGACATCAAATCTCTTGCAATCATGCGTGCGAGAGTATCAAATCATTATGAAAGACATGCAACCAACAACTGTACAACTTTCAGGGCATCAGTGCTCCTCCTTTCTGTTTTCGTCAGTTGTGCATACACTGGCAACACTACATCATCATGTATCAAAGCTGTTCATCAGCTCAAGCTCCTTCCTCACGAGTGCTCGACATCTTCTTCTTTTCGTGAAAAGAGTGCTCGATATCTAAAGTAATGGTTTCAAAGGCGTGTTCTTTTTGGGCATAGACAACTCTATCAAAACCACCTCTAAAAATAGTTCCAAAGATGAGTTGTTCTAGAAATTGATTTCTAGAGCTTGATGACACAAGCCACCATTAGAAATCCCATTTGTTGACGTAAAATCAATTATAATAGCATTTATACATATTTATGCAAGTAAAAATCGATTATATGAGTATGTATATATATTTATGCATGGAGTAAGAAGAATCAAATATACATATTTACGCATGTAACAAATCAAATATATACTCCCTCCGTTCCAAATTATAAGGCGCTTTGATTTTTTTGGTACATCCATTTTACTATGCATCTAGAAGAATCAAAGCGACTTATAATTTGGAACAGAGAGAGTACATATTTATGAATATAATAAGGGCACCTGCAGTCGTCGACAAGAGAGAGGGCCACTTAGGCCTAAAACTAAACCATTAAACAGTTGACTCAAACTTCTCCAGTGGTGTAGGCCCATACTCGACTCTTCCTGTCTCGTTTTTCTCTGCCGGCAACCTTTCCCCTTCCTCTGTCCGCTTCTCGCCCAGGGCAATGACACTCCTGCCCGCTCCTCCCCCACGGCTGCGGTCAGTGAGGGTCGGACAGGCTCCCTTGAGCGGTGGCGCGGGTCGTGCCCAGATGAGGTCTCCCGAGTGGTGCTGCGGGTCGCGGACGTGGACCAGCTCCCCTGAGCAGCGCAGGTCGTGGCCGGACGAGCTCCCCTGAATGGCGGCGCAGGTTGCGCCCAGACGAGGTCCCTGAGCAGGGGCGTGGGTCATGCCCGGACGAGCTCTCCGGAGCAGCGCCACAGTCCTCGAACACCGGTGGCAGAGGGGCCCAAGCAGCGCGGGCAGCGGCGGCAGGCGAGACTGAGGGCCCGCACGCCGTGACCGATGGTGAACTTCGCGGCCAAGGAGGGCCCAATGGCGCATCCTCGATTCATTTTTTATTCGGATGAACCGATGCAAGATCTTGCATCAATTTCTCTCTGTCTCCTCGACGAGTCGGCGTTCTGCAATGATGAAATCGACTCATTCGAGTTCCACAGAGGAGCATGAGTTGCTTTCTGAAAGCCCACTGGAGAAGCCCTAAACTTGTACACAAATATATGTAGGTAAAACTCAACTGAATTAACCCGTTGTTCATCTAATCAACTGTTTAGCCCGTTTCATACCGTTTGCCTCCGTTCCATTTGTGGCGTTTAGACCATTTTCCTCTGTTTTTTTACCGTTTAAACGGTCAATGTTGAATTTCCGTTTACCTCGTAAACAAAACAGCTCACCAATGTTTACCATTGAGCGGTCGTTTGGGTGAACACTGGTTCTATTAGTTACGCTTAAAGAACTTCATTTCTGCAGTTACTTATATATATACATGAGAGCATATGTTTAAAGTTAGTCCTTTCGTTGCAAAAGGTTTATGGGAGCTATATGTTATTTAATTTCATTTCTTTCATGACTAGTTTCTTACAGTACTTACCAAAACTATAATTAGTGAAGTTAATCTTGGTTCATTCAGATTCTTTCAAACTAATTAAGCATTGACCAAAAACTATATTCAGATTTTGGATTCCATAAATCTTATTTATCTTTACTGTGTCTTTGCTAACTAGCTTGTATCAAACTTTTAATATTGAATTTAAAGTGTACTCTCAGACAAATTCTATATATTGACTACTTACTCTGAAGAACTGAAAACGGTGACCAGAGGGAGAGGTAAATGAGAGCTTCAAATTTCTTTTGAAATATTTGATCACTGTCCAAAATCAAACCCCAAGAAGGAAATTCTTGAATCAAAAATACCCTAGCCAACTAGTTACTAGAGCACCTAGATAAGGTCAAGAGAATGGTAGAAATCCAACCTAAAAGACAGAACCTGAATCGGAGCATAAACGAGCGAAAAACAATTTTTTTTCGAAGGGACGGCAAAAGCTTTGCCGTTATTTTTATTAGACGATGAAAAGAAAAACAAAGTGGCGGCCTAGTTTTTTGAGTGGAAACCGGGCCCAAAAACCACCCACTGAGGAGAGCGAACCACTCATCCTCTACAACTTTGGAGCTCCAACTACTCTACTCACAACAGGAAGCTCCGGTGAACATCACCGAGCCAACTTGAACAGCCAAACAGCAACTCAACTAACCTACGGAAAGCTCCGGCGAAAACACAGTGCCAACCCCACTCAACTTGCAACAACTCAACCAACAAGAACAAGGAAAGGAGAAAAAACAAGCAAAGACCTGTCGGGCGACACCAAACAGTCCAGACGGAGATAGGCCAATGGAACTAGAGACCGCCGGAGACCTGCAGTGAAGAAATAGCAGCAACCTCGCCCAACCACCGCCCCTAGAGGTGTCGACCGGGAGAAGCGTCGGGAGAAACCCGCCGAAATGTCCGCCCTCTGCCGGAACCGACAAAGCCGGCCAGCGGAAGAAGAACCGGCCAGCCCCACCGCGAAAGCCCCGACCCGAGGAAGAGGGGAGGTAGATGGCAGGGAGAAAAGGGCCGGGATCAGAAGAAGCCCCAGATCACCCAGCCCACCATCGACCCAACCCCTATCGAGCCTGCCCTGCAACAACCATGCCACGCACATCCACCAGCAACCTCCGCCGGCCCCAAGCCGCCCAGACTGTCAAGCCGCACCAGCATGCTGCCCTCACCGCGCCGTGCCGCCCACTCGCTGCCACCACACGACCACCTCCACAGCCCCCATGCGCCTTCCTCGCGCCACACCAAGCCACAACCAGATGCCCTCCAAGAAGCAGCCAGGTTCATCCAGCCACGCCACCATGGCGCCACTGGCGCCCTTGCTTGGCTACTGCCAGCCACACCACCACGGCGTCACTGGCACACATCCAAGCAAGCTACTGTCAGCCATACCACCACGGCACAGCCGACGCGCCACTGCAGCCGGCCGGAGTGGGAGAGCACCATGACAACGCCTCCAAGGAGGTGAGCGGCACCCGAAGACGTTGCCGTCGTCTTGCCGGCAGATCCAACGTGGCTTTCGCCGGTGCTTGCCACCTCCAACACAACCGAAACAGCAGCCTTGAAGAAGCGCCGCCCTTGCCCTCTACCGCCACCCCATGCCGCAACAACCGCAACACTGCCCGCACGGCGAGCTCCAGCCGAAACTGCAAGGGCGGCACCAACTGCAGCCACGGGATCACCGGATGCGGAGGAAGGGGAGCCGGAGCCAAACGCGCGCCCACCAGAACAGCCGAAGCCCGGCAGCCACCTCACTGACCCGCCGCTCGCCCCTCCACGCGACGAGCAGCGACTCCCGCCGGTGCTCCAATAGATCCGCCCCAAGGAGCGCCGGATCCGGCCGCCGGGACGCCGAATCGACGCCAGGACACCGAATCGACGCCGGGACTGCCGCCGTCGACGAGCCTGGCGACGCTCGAGCAGCCGCCGTAAACCACCGCTCGGGGAGAAGCCTCACCGCTGCCTTCCTTGCGCGCGCACGAGCCTCCGGCGGCGCGCTCTGGCAGCGGCGAGGAAGTGGAGGCTGGGGGGAGGAGGTGTTGGCGGCGGCGGAGGGTGGTTCCGCCTGTGTCGCCCCGGGTGGGACGACGCGGGGGACGGGGTCACTCCCTTTCAGGCGAAAAACAAATCAAAACAGCAAACACAGCATAGTGACAGACTGTCTGTGGTCCAGGCTCGGACTGTCTGCGGTAGCAGTCCCAAACAAGGGGTGCGGACTGTCGGTGCCTCTGGAGCAGACTGTCCGCGACTGGAACGAACGAGCGTAGGGACGGAGGGAGCTAGGTCGCGACTCAGGCGATGGGTCATGCCGTCATGGGTCTGCTCACCGCTGAGAGGGCACGGGCAGCGAGCGCCACACGACGGTGCGAGCTCGGCCTGGGAACGACGAAAGGCAGAGCACGGGTCTGCACGTGCTCGGGAGCGCTCGCTCTCGGAAGTGCTCGACCTGATGTCGCCCAATCTGAGAACAGAGGGAGAGGCGACGAGCTCCTAGGCGAGCGGCCAGCCACGAGCACCCACGGCAAGTACCGCTCAAGCGAGCTCGCTTGGTGCCTAAGCACCTAGCGCTGGTAGCACTGCCGCTGGGCTACTGGACTGCTGCTCCTGCTTGAAACAGACACGAACACACGAACAGAGAAGAAGCGAGAACGAACAGAAGAAAAAGAACGAGCAGCTGGGGCACCAGATCAAGCAGCCTGCCAGAGACCTCCAGGCTACAGCCAGCGCCGCTCAGGAGAGCTCGCAGGGCGCCTAAGCGCTCTGTGCTGGTAGCGCTGCTGCACGGCACAGCAGCCCCCAAGGTGCACCTCACGAGCAACAAACAGTAACAGAAGTGCTGAGCACTACGAACGGAGAAAAAGGCAAAGCGAAAATCAAAACGAACTCGATGAAAACTCAAAGATTCGCTCTCAAACTTAGCACAGATGAAATTCGACTAGGAGAGATCCTATTCCCAAAAGATCATTGTCTGAAATTGATTCAAACTCTGAGAAATTGAGATCGAACCCAAGAACGAAAAAGAGAAAAACTCAAAAACACACTGAACGAAAATCACAGCTTTAATTGAGGAACCCGGAGGACAACTGGAGGATTCAGGCCTCCATTTCCACTCCAAAATCACAGATTCGTTACACAAATTTAAAATTTGTAGACCTCTCTAAAAAATCAAAGAGAAAGAGAAAACTAGGGCAAAGATTTTTTTTTGATAATTTGACATGAGGGGAGAGCATCCTCCACCTGACTGATATATTGATTGTTGTGGCTCTCAAATAGCCATAGGTTTACAGAACATTTGCAAATTGTTTGCTAATTGTTACATAGCGTTAGGCAAAACAGAGCACCATTTGGAGCCAATAGCTGCATCTTCTCGCGGCAGCCGAGCAGACCATAGTACTAGGGCAAAGATGAATGAAAATAAAAGAGGTAAGGGTGATGGGGCACCTTCATCCTATTTAACAGTTACACAATCTCAGTTTTGTCCCTAGATATTTTTGAGTTGAACCACTGACCCGAGGGCGCTATGGTCCAACTATTTTTCAGTTGATTGGACGGCCTTGCTTTCTGCACAGATTTGCTTCGCCTCGACGCAACCTCTGTGATTTCGTCACGTACCGCCTCGTTTCTCCTCGGAACCTCCGTCCGGGTTTTCAGGTCCAAACCGAAAAACCATCCGTCTAATGGTTTTGAGGCTCAAACTATCAAACCGTCCGCGAGTAGTGTACTCCATACGCGTCCCTCACCACTCGACGCGTGTCACCGCCGTCCTCGCCCGGCCGGCCACCAAGTCTTCTAGAGCCCCGCTCGACTCGCTCAACCACTGTCTTGACTCGGTCAACGCGGTTACTCCCATGTACACTTGCATTTGTCAATGTCCCCAGATGTCAGCCACCGCGGCTGGTCACCCGGTCCCCTGGTCTCTCGGTTCAATCCTCACGTCCATCCTTCATTGCTCCTGGTCCATCGGCGCGGCATGTCCCTACTTGACCTTCTCCTCGCTGTCGACCACTGTCTCCGAGCTCCACACCTGCGCACCAGAAGCTAAGAGACATGTTGCATAACTCAACTCACGCCATGGTTAGTTCACAAACTCAACCCAAGACGCAAGTCACGTTGACAATCACTCGTCACAAATCTGAACCACAAAAGCATATGTTCGCATGCTCACTGGTACGACGTCAACCCATTATTCTCTAAAAGCCTGAAAAGGAACCACTTGCTCACTGCTATTTTGTCGTAACATATATATGTGCTAGTTGCAGAGCTCCACTCACTCCTATAAATAGGGCCAAGTTGCTCGCATTCTCCATCAAACCACACACACATACATTCAAACCCACATTTAATTTGCCTCTCTCTAGCTACCACTGACCAGTCTGCAATGGCTTCTCAAGTGATAACGGTGATCTTCGTTGTCCTCCTAGCATCATCTTCACCATGTCTAGCTCGAGATAGGATGAAGCTAAGTGATCACCATGCACAACCGAAGAGCAAGAGTAGCAGTGTTACCTGTACTAGCCCTGCGGCCAGTTCTATAACTAGCACCACCTCACCTCGGCAGTTGGTACAAGAAGTGGCAGTGCCGTCACCGCCGGCGGCGCCAGGAACCGAGGTCGACCGTCCGGAGAGCAACAGCTGGATACCGGAGGGATCGGTGCCGAGCCCCGGCATCGGCCATCATCCATAAATGATAAATGACGTTTCGCGTATGCATGTATGTGTATGTGTAAGGTACATACTACTAAAGCTAGGACTCTCTCTCTCTCTTGTGTATCGATCAAGCGTTTTTTTCTTGTACTATATATATTGTGAGAAAAAAGTTATAAAGTGAATACAAGATGTAAATGTATATGATTTTGCATATTTGAATTTTCTATTAGATGCCCAAAGAGTGCCCGTGTATATTTGTTATACTAGGTGATGGTGAAATCAACAGATTGCCCTGGATTTGGTTGCTATATTGGAGTCATGTCCCATTCGCACCACTATATTAAATAAGTAACGTTTTGGAGTTATCCGAAATTAATAGTGTTAAATTTTGACATACTATTACCTTTTACTATAAGGGTGGCCACCCACAACCATGTAACCACTTTTTAGTTTCTATAATAACCACGTCAGCAAATAGCTCCTTACAGAAAACGCACCACACAATGCATAGATTATGGGTCTGATAGGCTGTGCTAGTTGTTGTAGTAGACTAGCTAGTAACCAAAAGGCTATATTTGCATGGGTCATCTACTCAACTATGGCAGTGTTTACTTCCTTCAAAATTCCAAAAATTTTACAAGATTTTCCGTCACATCAAATCTTTGGAAGCATGTATAAAATATTAAATGTAGGTAAAAAAAATAACTAATTGCACAGTTTGTCTGTAAATGTCGAGACGAATCTTTTGAGCCTAGTTAGTCCATGATTGAATAAATTTTACCAAATAACAACGAAAAGTGCTACAGGAACTTTACACCCACTTTTACACCATCTAAACACTACCTATCTAATTCCACTCTTTCCCCGTGTCATCTTCTCTCTCTCCCATCCTGGTCTGAAACCACTTTATACACTGTGGTGAAAGGACAGAATGGTCCAAGAGGGGTGGGGTGAATTCGGCTTCAAAAATTTAAAGGAACAACTTTTGACTATGCAAATCTACTCACCCCTACAAGGTTAAGACCTAGGACTAAAGAGATCACACCAAATCAAGTCCTTAGGTCCACAAAGATAAGCATGTCCTTAGTAAAGATCACTCTAAGATAAGGTTTGAAGCCAGTATCTGTATATGACTAAGCACATAATAACATGGAGAATACATCATATTTGCCACACAATATTCCTGCACCTAAAAAAGGAGCAAAGCACAAGATAATATAAAAATGGAAATGAAACAAGAACAAGAAATAACCAAAATTTTCTTGTGGTAATAGGTTAATGCCACCACTATCTAATCCATGTTGGAGCACCAAAAAGTCACCAGGATTCAGTTACACTCTCTTGAGCTGCCAAAAAATTCACCACTCCAAATCTGTGGGTTTCAAACAGAGTACAGCTCTAGGAGCCTCCCCCACAAGTTATCCTCCAGAAAGCACACTCTCCATGAAGTAGTATTGACTTGAATGCCCTCAAATCTTTCCCAAAGTCCATATATATGTGTAATGTGTTCTGCAGTCGAAGAGAGCTCCAAATGAGCCAGGGAACACACATATATAAAGGGTGGGAATGAGTTGCCAGCCATGGGTAAAAGTCTGAAGATGGAAACATGACTTGATGATTTGCCTGGTGCCACCTAGACACACCGGACATAATTAAGGTGAACCTATCTAGAAAAAGTTCTCTAACAATTAGAAAGGAATATTTTGAAATATGCCCGACTAGATGATCCGCCATGGGCCACATAGGCACCACCAGTTCATAATGTGCCTACTTAGTACCATGGCAACAACTAGAGCATACAACCACTAGATAATATGGTGGGTGACAAACTAGCATATAGGCCCAAGAGCAATCGCCTCCGTTCTATCGAATTTCTTGAATGCTTCTGGGTGAAGGGCCTAGAGAAGTACAATGTGCAGAGTTAAACCCTAGCACATGGCTTGAGGACTACCGACTCCCTTCCAAATTAGTGAACAATAACAAATTTGTGGCCATCCAGTATCTACACTATGCCTGACATGACTTAGAATTGACTCAAAAACCTCCCGATATGTTCCATCTAGGACTAGGCTGGCCTCAAGTGGCTCATCATCACTAGGAAGCCAACTTCTAGGATTTTCAAAAGATCAAAACTACAAGCAAAAGGACATCGAGTCGCCAAGGAATTACATCTAGAGCTTCTAAAAAAAGCACAACAAACTCCTTGATTTATCCAAGTCCGACTGCCTCATGGGCCTTTAGTCGTGGCACCTTGTGCAAGCACCCAATCCATTGCTTGAACCACTTCTCACTATGTCGCAATGACTACTCAAGTGGTTAGCTCTGCCCAAGTGGTTGAGTGCTCAGAGTTGGGTTATGTTTAGAAGGTCTAATGGCCAATCTACTTCATCTTTGAGATGTTTGCCAAGTCCAAAATCTAATCTATATCTATATATCTATATGTCTTATAATCCTAAACCCCACTAGAGGTTCTACCTCGACATGCACGTTGTCCACCTCAGCACTCCACTATCAGATATGATTAAAATCCACTAGCATCTACAATTATGCCATACATGTCAGCGAGACACACATCATTCAATAACATACACTTATATGTAGCTTTAACGTGCCACGTCATTCGCTAAATATTAATTTATGATAGTATATCCTTCATATAAACAATTATATGTAGTCTAATTCCATTCCAATTCATCTGCAATCCCCACAGCAACGCGCGGGGTATGCTTCTAGTGTTTATGAATCAAGTTACCCTTTAATATTGTGTATTTTCTTGGATGCAAATGAGTAGGTTTTGCATGTGGATATGTTAGCATCAAGTTAGAGTTGTGAGACTTAAATTGTTTTGAAGGGCCTTGTATGAATGTATGTGGATGAGTAAGTCTCGAATTAGTTCTTTGTTCTCTTGAAGAGTTGAACTCTGAGACTGAACTTGTTTTGAAGAGTCATTGGGTGTGAATACGTCTTCAATGAGTACTCTATTGCCTTCATGCCTTGAAGACTTGAACTTGTCTTGAACAACTGAGCTAAATCATTTACTTTTTGATGACAATCTAATGATACTTATTTGATATTATAAATATTGATGTCATTTAATATAATAGTTAGTCAAGCTTAAGATACTTTAACTTGGTATTATATTAGAATTGCATTTTTTGGATGGAAGGAGTTGATTTTAAAAAACTTCTATTTCATTTGCACTAAGCACGCCTTTAGCTTAGCGGACAGAGCATATAAAAATATAACAAGTCTTTTATTATCCCCTAATGCTTTTAAATATAAATAAAATATATTATTTATTTCCAAATTGAAAGCCATGTTTGTTATAATACAAAGAGTTTTTTTAAATATAATAAGTATTTTATTGTCCCCTAATGTTTTCAAAATATAAATATATATATTAGTTGTTTCTAAATTCAAAGCCATGTCTTCTTTAGACATATACCTGGACCATGTTATTATTTATTACTATTATTCCATCATGCAACAAAATGCCTAAAAATTGTACCAAACAGGCCCATGGCCTCATAGATGAGACATGGGCTCATAGGACTCGAAGGAATGCCAAAAATTGCATGGAAAAGGTTTAGCCACACTGGTACAAATTATTATTTTAGGACAAAATCAACAGCGGTGGTAATACTTTAGGGCTAATTAGATCATAGCATTATCAATGTCACACTTCTAAATTTACAATTCATCATATAGCAACACCGCCATTACAATTCGCCATGTAATTGAGATATTCCACTACCTATGCTCATCGCGGCCTTGAGCCCATGTGCAGGATGTACCGCGTGCACACCATTGTAGTTTTTTATGGCTCAAAATGCCCCCGGTACTCCCCCCTCTCTCTCCACCCCACTTACAAGTGGACCCATGTCACCCTTCTTCCTCCCTAAACCCATGAACATTTTTGGTCTAGACTTGAGTGTGTTTGTTCAAATCTTTGGCAGGAACATTGTAATAACAATACAACGCACACGTGTAGTCGTGTACTAGTCATCATGCAGTGTACTACGATGAGCTGGGACCCTTCGTCCATGGAACTGATTCGTCCATATGATGGTGTGTGGCTCAATGGCTAAACCCAGCAACTTCGGGTACTCTACAAATGTATTGTTCATCTCATAGTACCAAAAGCAGAAGTAATGACTCACATCACATAAAAGACCTAGAGCTCCAATGACTAGGGGGAAATCTAGTGGTGAGGTGGCGGGGGGCTTGAGCCCCCCTAGTGCCACTAAGCCCATAGAGCCCCCAAGAAATATTCTCCATGGATGTACTATGTAGGAGGGGCATCAGAAGGTTACTCAATTAAGAGGCTTGGGAAATCAGACATTGAAATGACTAATAGTTACTTCATGGAACTCAGTAATAGGAGCATGATTTTACCATTTCAGACTTCAGTTGACTGTACAAAATCAATGGACTCCTCCAAAGTCCAAAATCTCCTATACGTGAAATCACATCACAAAGTCATTGCAAGAAGGCATCGTTTTTAGACTGGCGGAAGGCTATAGCTCATCATCTTGCCATAAGTAGCGATTGAAAGGGTGATTAGAGTGAGTGAGAGCATTGTTGACCTTCCACGACTATGACTATTCCTAGTGTTTTGGAAGTTTAATTCACCTTTTTATTGTTAAGAACATGCGTGTGTTTCGGGTGCTAGACTTAGAAAACACATATGGTCTAGGATATCATGGACTTGATCATATAGTGAAGCTTGTTCATCTTAGATACCTTTCTCAACAAGGATGTGGTGATATTGTTCTCCTACCATATTTATTGGGCAGCATGAGGCATCTCCAAATGTTAAACATAAGCGATACATACATCATGGCCCTTCTAATAAAATCAATCATCGAGCTTCAGAAGTTGCAGTATATCCATACTGGTAACAAATCATAAGTTGTGGCAGAAGAGACAAATTTAATGTGGAGACGTCTAGATATTTTGCTAGTGGGGTCAAGGCTAATGTGGAGTTGTCTACCATTTTTCTTAGTCGTTGTCAATCTGGTACTAGGGGGGCTCAAGCCCCCCCTACCTCACTACTAGATTCATCGTTACTTGTATCACTAGATATAGAAGCTCCTTTTGCACGATGCTCATCAGTTATCACTAAGTAGAAATTGCTCCATGATTTCAAAGGGCGTTTGATATCAGTAGTGATGTCATTTCCAATCGTCAAGGTTATCAACAACTATGAAGCAGTTTAAAAAAACAACCATGAAGCTACTAGGAGAATTGTCAAGTGGAAACTACATCGTTGTGTCACTCGTCATTGGACCAATGGGCTCCTGGACCTTCAAATCCAACAAGAAGGTTTGTAGAGACCCTCACGTGTCCCAACAATAAGCATTAGTATTTTTTATATGTTTAGTTGAAAAGCAAGATGTGCATTTTTTGGATGGAGTATTGTTCGGGTATTATCTTTGTCTTGTATAATATTGATCATTTTCTAATACTACGAGCGAAACAATTCTGAGTTTATTTTCTGAATTTCAATGTATATATTGTGGTTACATTGTAATACACTATTGAAATCTCTGGACCTCATTTACCTTCTCTATTGTAGGATATGGTGGATATAGTATTCATTTTTAGTCCTAATTGATACAAGGATCAATATGTCATCAGCATTATAAGTACGGCATCATAGACAAACTCAAAATATCATTACAATTTCTGGAACCCAAGCCCTACCATTTATCATGAATGCTTCTATATTTGTGATCCACAGAACAAAAGTAACAAACGCCAAGTAAGCGAGTTCTGCAGTGAAGAAACTAATGACACATTGACCTACTCCTGGTAATGCATCTATGCCATTCCTATGTAGGAGCCTCACTTATCTGAACCACAATAGGATTGCCCTCTACTTTTCACCACCTTCTGATATGCATAGATTTAGTTTTAGAAACAAAAAAAAATATAGTGTTGTTGTATACCTCGCTTCAAGATTGGGTACTGCCATATCTTTACCATCTTTTTAATATGCCCCTTTTTTACCTACATATTTTTTTTGTGCAATGTAGTCGTATGGAACCACATGTTCTTAATTTTCTGGTATGCCTTATGGAGCTCTACTAACCACTTCTTGTACCACATCTATCATTTCCTAAATTCTCGCCACATCCTATCCATTTCCTGAACTCATGCACCAGATCTGTCCATTTCCTGAACTCTTTCCTAGAGACCCCTTACATTAGCAGTACTTGCTCTCAGACTAAATTGGTTGCACTTCCACTGGATATATCATTGCATTTTATTGATCAAAGATTATGCATGCAGTAATGTACCTATAGTGAACAAATATTGAGCTAGGAAACGGCTCATTTACAGTGCTTCTCCTCAACATATATAATTACTTAATTAGGCATGCAAAACAATATCTATGTTCTTCATGGATGCAACTTCCCTTTTGCCATCAGAACTGTCCTTACTCTCATTGCACAGATCTAAGATGCACGTTGCACCTCCCATGTTATGAATGGGTCAGCTACCCTTCTTCCTTAAGGCCTTGTTTGGATGTTGTCAGATTTACCTCAATCCACATGTGTTTAAGTGAACTAAGATATAATTTAATTCAAGTTACACTCTAATCTACCACAACACATGTGGATTGAAGAGAATCCGACTACATCCAAACAAGACCTTATTACATTTTCTTTTACCATCAGGGCTCTCAGCCTCCCCTTGTGCACACTGGTGCTGCGGTGTACCCTTCTTCCTTTAAGCAGCCTAGGTCATCCGTCGCTCTTCATCCGATTGCTTCACAACACATTTTGTATGTACTATATAGATCAATGGATCATATATACTGTGTCTAGATCTAAAGTTTATCATATATCTATGCTTACCGTTAGAATGATTGTTACTATTATCATATCATACCAAAGAGTACATTCTGTGCCTAGTAATTTCATCAATAGATCATATATACTGTATCTAGATCTAAATTTTATCATCCCTATTCATTTTGCTGAAATTTGACTTATGCTAATGCTGAATTTTTTCAAGAAAAAAACACTGTTCGTTCGCTGAAAAGTAATGCCGAAGCAGTGCTAAAGAACAGGGCGATACATCTATGCTCACCATTAGAATGATTGTTACTATTATCATACCATACCACCAAATAGAGTACATTCTGTGCCTGGTAATTTCTCCGATGAGAACAAGGCATGGCACTCAGAGCAGTCTGAAAAGACCATATGATGCCACTGGAAATAGAAATCACTGTGAATGGGAACGGCGAAAACAGGCATGCGATACGAGGATACATATGGCATCGAATATATTACATGAACACAATGACCAGGCGGCCGCTGCAGATCGTGCATACCATTCTAGTTCAAAGGATGCATAGCATTGGGACAAACGTCATCTACCAGCAAAATTGCAAATTAACACAACCATTGACATCACCATCAGCACAAATATGAAAACAACCCAGACAATTCTCAAGACTGGTGAATTGTATGTGCAGTTCAGGCAGTGATCAAAGTGACAAAGCACTTGCAAACAATACTTTCAGGTACAATATGAGATGACAAATAAGCAGCCAAAATTTCCACTCAGCCAATCACAGAAGATGACCCCCTTCTCTAAGCCTTCCTGGTTGCGATCTGGGACTCAGCCTGAAGAAGAAACCATTGACCAAAATAGCGCAAAACATTAATCCCTTGCTTGGAATCGAATAGTCAGGCACAAATAGTATACAACCACATACCTCTTTCTTCACGGGCTCTTCCTTCTCCGACAAGATGAGCTCGATGTGGCATGGGGAGGACATGTAAGCTGCACCAGGTAGGTAAACAGGATGTTAAGCTGCAAATAAAGAACCATTCATAGCATAGCAAACTTCAACTTCAGATAGACTTACGGTTGATGCGTCCATGAGCGCGGTAGGTCCTGCGCCTCTGCTTCTGAGCCTGGTTCACTTGAATGTGCGACACATAGAGGGTATCCACATCAAGACCTTTTACCTGCAGCGCAGAAATTCACATAATTAGCATAATACTATGAAAGCAAAGATAGGTCTGACAGATCACAGTAGAATTGTAGACCTCAGCATTGCTCTCTGCATTCTTGAGAAGGTCCAGAATGAATCTAGCAGACTTGACAGGCCAGCGTCCCTGCCCATTTGAGTGACGAGACTTAGCCTGAGCAGTACGCCCAACACCACCACAATACCTGCGGAACGGGATGGCTTGCTTGTGGGCAATCACATCCTCAAGGTACCTCTTGGCCTTGGTAAGTGACAACTTCCTAAGGGCAAAAGCTGTCTCACGGGTGTTCTGCAAGTATGACAGGAGCATTAACAAACACCAAAATATGTCCACATCATATCCAAGAGCAAATAACATCAGCAAGTGAACAATATCGTGTGCCATCATATGGATGAACACAGAAATTATCACAAGCATTGTCACACCCTAGCTAAGAAATGTGAAAAAATAAATGTGCCATCATTTACTGAACCAATTGACATGGAGTTGTCCAACACATGGACAGGACCAGCGGTTCACCCAATAACGATGATCATGGTGTTCCTAAAGTTTACGGGGATACTGCTAGTACATAGCACAGCATCCTGCTTTTTTCTTTAGGGTATTCCACTAGAGACAAATACTACAAACAGATTGTCACCTGCAAACAGTAGAGCACTGTGCAACTTCGCGTAATGATATTATCAACGAGAAAATTTGAATAAAGGAAGTCTAATTTTCCTTTAGCACACATACATAACCATTTACTTCAACATCAGACAGTTCATTTGGCAGCATATATCCCACAGAAGTGGGAAAATGCATGCCATTCAACCACAGCAGCTTGCATGGCAGCAACAGAGAATTCACCAAATAAACAAACAGGACAAAATGGCATCATTTACTAATCTAATTGGAGCCAAGTTGTGCACCTGGTCCACCCAATAACAACAAAGCTGGCATTCTAAAGGTTTACCATTATATGTAAGCACATTCTTTTGGCACCTGGTGCCTTAAGCTGCCGCAATCACAGACATTCACTAAAAGAAGAAACACAAGTAGACATCAGTTACTAAACTAATTAGAATCAAGTTGCGAAACCTGGTCCACCTAATAACAATGAAGCTGGCATTCTTACCAGCATATGTAAGCACATTCTTTTGGCACCTGGTGCCTTAACCAAATAAGTTGTTGATCACACCCTAGCTAAGAAATATGTGAAAAAACAAATGTGCCATCATTTAATGAACCAATTGACACGGAGTTGTCCAACACATGGACATGACCAACGGTTCACCCAATAACGATGATCATGGTGTTCCTAAAGTTTATGGGGATACAGCTAGTAGCACAGCATCCTGCTTTTTACTTTAGGGTATTCAACTACAGAGACCAACATTACAAATAAGAATGTCACGCACAAACAGTAGAGCACTGTGCCATATTGTGTGCCATCCTAGACACAGGATTTATCACAACCATTATCACACCCTAGCTAAGAAATATGTGGAAAAACAAATGTGCCATCATTTACTGAACCAATTGACATGGAGTTGTCCAACACATGGACAGGACCAATGGTTCACCCAATAACGATGATCATGGTGTTCCTAAAGTTTACGGGGGTACTGCCAGTATATAGCATAGCATCCTGCTTTTTTCTTTAGGGTATTCAACTACAGAGACGAACATTACAAACAGGAATGTCACCCACAAACAGTAGAGCAGTGTGCAACTACGCTTAATGGAGTTATAAATGTGAAAATTTCAATAAGGAAAGCCTAATTTTCCTTTAGCACACAAACATAACAATTTACTTAAACATCAGACAGTTCATTTCACAGCATATATACCACAGAAGCAGGAAAATGCATGCCATTCAACCAGAGCAGCTTGCACGGCACCAACAGGACAAAATGGCATCATTACTAATCTAATTGGAACCAAGTTGCAACGCCTGGTTCCACCCAATAACAACGAAGCTGGCATTCTAAAGGTTTACCACCATATGTAAGCACATTCTTTTGGCACCTGGTGCCTTAAGCTGCCACAATTACAGAAATTCACTAAAAGAAGAAACTCAAGTAGGCATCACTTATCTAATTGGAATCGGTTGCGAAACCTGGTCCACCCAAGAACAAAAAAGCTGGCATTCCAAAGGTTTACCAGGATATGTAAGCACATTCTTTTGGCACCTGGTGCCTTAACCAAATAAGCTGCCGCAATTACTGAGATCGCTAAAAGAAGAAACTCAACTAGATGTACAGCATTAGTCAGGTGAATTCACAGTGCCTTACATCCAAAAGCATCTACATATCATACTAAAACAAAGAAGACAACTGCAAATGGCATTACGGAAAGGAATAACAACAATAAAAAAAGGTGGGACATGATCGGTGATACCGGTGAGTTGAACGGCATACACTACTTGAAAGTAAAGAAAGAGGAACTTCTAGATGTACTATACCTAAGCTACCGAACGCAGCACAAAAGCAACACAAACAAAAGCAACACAAACAAATCATGAGATCTCTTGAAACAGGATCTCGGTCCGGAGGCAGGTAGGCTCTCACCTTAAAGTGAACACGGAGGTCACGGCCCATGGCCTTGGCGGCTGCAACGAATAAAAGAGAACCACACGCGAATCAGAAAACCCGCAGATGCACAAATGGACATGCAAATCCCCGGTAAAGAAGCTTACACTTGGTTGGGTTGGTCGGCTCCCTCGAGTATTTCACCTGGAACCAGAAACAAGAGCCGTCGCACGTCAGGAGTTCGTAAGGGCGAGGCCAAATCCATGGCTGCAGCGCAGCGAAGATGCAACAAGCGCGAGATTAAGGACGAGGGAGATCTCACCATGGCTGCAACCGGCGAGCTGGAGGGCTAGAGGCGGAGGTGAGATGCTCCTGCGGCGGCGGCGGCGCGAGCGGGTGGAAGGAAGCGGCGGCGGTAGGAGCGCGAGACAAGGGTATATGAAGCACGGCAACTACGGGGGAAAACCCTAACGGCTTCGTTATGGGCCGAGCCGCCCGCGCGGCCACTGTAGGCCCAAGTTAGTCGTGAAGTTCACGTTCGTCAAGTTCACCGAATCGGGCCGAATCGTGTAAAAAAAAAAGCGCGCAACACCGAAAAAGCCAAGAACAAATTTCCTCAACGACATCAGAAACTTTCGCTCTTCCTCCACTAACCTGCGCCGCCGCTGACCCTGCGTATGCCCGCTGGGTGTCGGGCCAAATTAGTCCTCTCTGCGTGATACGTATAATTTAAATAAGATTAATATAAAAAATCATATTTTTATTGTTAATGAGAAAAAATTGTTAGAGTATCTCCGAGAGTTTGCCAAAATTCACTTGGCAAATATCGTGATTTGGCAACTTGCTAAAATATATGGCAAGTGAAAAAATAGACTCTCTCCAAGAGTTTGCCATTTGAACGTAGTAAAATAAGAAGAGCCCCGCTAAGAAACGAAGAGCCCCGCTAAGAAACGAAAAGCCCCGCACAAGAAGCCGGATGCGCGCTCGCACTCAGCGCGCAAATATGCGCGTGGAGGGGGGAGATTTGCCAAGTTGCTAAAATTTGCCAAGTTAGATGCCAAACTATTGGAGCACAATTTTTTCTGTTTTGCCAAAAATAGATGGATGCCAAATTAATTTGGCAAACTCTTAGAGATGTTCTTACATGGTTCGGGTTATATAACTTGGGCCACTGGCCTTATATTATATATATATATCAGAATTCTAAGATAGCGGTCCTATATCCTCTGGCTCTATTCCTAAAGGTAATTTGGAGTGCGGACGTAACCCTAGAATTATTCCTTAAGTGTACTCCTATATCTCAATCATCGTAGTCCTAGCGTGTTTCTTTCGTGTAGGCATACGGCTCCGTCTTCGAGTATACTCCGGGTGTCCTATCCTGTGCGTAGTCCTCGATAGCTCTATGCTCGTACATTCTTCTATTGTCCTATCGTTGCGTAGCTGTAATAGTTCTATCTCGGTGTGTGCTCCTGTAGCTTTACTCCTAAAACATAGAACGGAGGGGTTGAATACATAAAGTACTTAGCAAGCCCTAAACTTTGGGTGGAGGTGAGGTGGAAGGGGATGGCTATATGTGGAGCGGGTTATGGTGGTGGAGGTGGATAGGTAGAGGTAAAAGTTGTAGGGTGAAGTAATTATAATTATAGGTTAGACCCTGATAGAGTATTACAATTCTCACCAGTTTTCGGGGTTCATTATATTTTTCCAAACTAGTAAAATACGTCTTATCAAATTATCATATTTGTAGAAGTTTAATCGTAGTATCCTATCCTAGCATCTGCCTATTCCAAGGACGTGACAATTCGAATTGATTCAATAAACTATGCAGAGGTGTATAAATTTTCTCGCAAGACATAGTCTGACACCATCGTCATGGCTTAGACAGGTCTATCGAGATCCCGTACCCAAATGTACGTGACCTTAGATGTCCATATAATTTTACTAAGACTTCTTAGGGGTTGGAGAACAACGTGGAAGATCACATAGCATCCACACCAATCGGATCACGGAAGATCACATAGCATCCGCATTAGCCCCGTGCAGCACCTCATCAGTGCCGTCCAAACCACATGCAGATCAGGTCGCATGCGGCGGTGAAGTCATCCCTGTTCGTTTGTGTTTTCAGCCGTAGTTTTTCAGTGAAGGAACAATGTTTTTCTCTCACTACCAATCAACTAGCAGTATTTTTCAACTTGTCTTTTCAGCAAAGCGAACAGGGCCCAACATCAGGCGGGGCGGGACCACATACAGTTGCGCTGCGAAGGATCTGCTGAGCGTCCATCAAGTTGCATCAACGGTAGTAATGAGGTGCTACATGGGCCTGATCTACATCACGAGTGTATAGAATTTTTTCCAAAGACTTACCTATGCGCATATGCAGTTTTTCATTTGTTTTTTATATCCATGCATATGTAGATCTCTATCCCAAAAAGCACCAGAGCTCCTGGTCACTACAGTGTAGAAAAGTAAGTCAAGTGATTAGAGAGTTAGGGCCTGTAGCATAGAGTTAGTTTCCTGTCACACCGGAGAATTAGTGTGCGGGGAAAATGAACATTAGCGTACACCTTTAACGTCCACCTCGGTAATAGTCCATTAGCGTGTGTACTAGGGAAAATGAACATTAACGTGATGAGACAAGTTTCTATTGTGTCGCACCTTTTGATTCCCATCCATTGCCATGATGAGTAGGTCGAAAGATTGCAGAGATAGTTCTTCTATCTTCTCTGGTCTCTCTTTTTGATTCTCGTAAAGTGAAGCGTGGATCGATCTCTCTTGTTCCAACCTCTTTGATCCCCGTTTATTGCCATATCATGTGGATCGAAGTACCGTGGAACCAAAAACCCTATTTCACTTGCTTGGCATTCCTATGTTTCTCTTATTCGATTTTTTTGTTTTTGGATGTGATATGTGGGTCGAAGGGCTACAGAGCCATACCCCAGTGCTCTTGTGTTGATTTCTTGTTCCACCCCTTGGTTTCCATCTATTGCCATGACGTGTGGATTGAAAGACTGTGGAACACTCTTCCCCATTCTCTTCTAACCACTGTTTTGGTTCCTATCAATAGCCATGACGTCCAGATCGAAAGACCATGGACTACCGTATTTGTCTTAGTGAGGGTACAACCTAGCCCACCGATCTTGGAGTCGTACATGTCGACACGAATTGGCCAGCGAAGTACCGGCTATTCCAAGGCTATGACCTGAGCTTGTGCTTAGCTAACAACCTTTTTCCAACCCTTTAAACCCTAGGATCAGTCTCTCTCTGCGAGGGCTACGCGTGTTTACCATTGAATTTTAGCGTTGTTGTTCGTTCTTTCCTTGAGCCCTTGTCACTATTATGAGCTCTTTGGATCTTAGTTGTTCATCTTTTAACTGTGGTCTGTTTAGTGTCATTCTTGGAGACTCTTGAGTCTAGTTTACACGTGGTTTATAGTATCTTTGGTAGCTGCTCTTGACATTTATTCATAGACTCATTTCACACACTAATGAATCCTGAGACGCTTCCGATGTAGAATGATAATCCCACTGAACGACTACATCAACTCTTGGAGACTCGAACCACTACTACCTCGACATCGCATGTGTCATGGTAGCACCTTATTTAGAGAATCCTATTAGGCATTGCAAAGTAGAATGCTAGCACTTTACATTTATTCATTGGCTACTATATGTTATGCATGCTATTGCTAAGCCTTGTTTACCTTGATTGATACCCCGATTACCCAGCTTTGCACTTGCACTTATATGCTTACCTGCTTGCTTGCATTTACTTCCATTGATCATGATTACATATGTGCCTTTGATATATGATGTGTGATGGGTGGTTGGATGATGTGGATGGTGGATAGGGATTGGCCGTGAGACTTCCCGAAGAGGTAGATGGTAGGTTGACACGACGGGAGCGATGAATCCCATGTGGGTGGTGGTGATATGAGGAGTTCTAGAGATATTCCTTGTCTTGACCCCTTCTTTGGATATATCGGCTAGAGTGAGAGGACTACCTAGAGGCGTGCACTTGGTGTGCAGAGACGTGGAGTACCTCGGATCTGGTTACCATAGATATGTTAGGTATTTTGATATGAGACAGGAGTTGTGGAGTTGGTCACCCGCGAGCGGTGAGCCACATGTTGGTGGAAGGTGCTTGCTCTGACCATTTGAGGTTAGGGCTCTTGCCTAGAATGTAGGACATTGTCAAACTTGCACACCACGAGCCTCAAATGATGTGGGGCCCATTCTGTTTAGTTAGTGCATACTAAGCCAGTTCTGTGGGAGTAAACATGCACGGGTCCTGAGGGCCCTAGGAGCATAGTGAGAAGGATGCAGTGGGTTTTCCTGCTGCCCTAATCACATTACTAAGCTTATGCGTCGTGCCATATGCTACTCCACCTAGGAGTAGTTTGGTGAGGGATGTGCTAATTTTTTAGCAGTGTTCTACTAGGAGATCTTGTGGGTACAGGTGTACATACTCCGCAGAGTTAAAACTATTTGTATAGATGCGATCATTCTATCAAGATCGAGTGTTGTTATCTGTTTTAGCCCTTTAGCTTCTCTTGTGCTTCTTGTCTCCCTCGAAGATAGGTTCGGCTTGAGGCCGTTGTGATGAGGGGCGTGCAAAGGCTGCCTCATCGTGTAGTCTGAGAGAATGAGGGTGTTGTGAGGAATGTAGAGTGGTGAGATGTGGAGTGGATGGTGAGAATGTGATTATGGGTTGGGATTTAAGAAGATACATTATATACTTTTTGCTATCTGCATGTGTTGACGGTCCTTAAGTACCAAATATAGTTATCAAATAAATAAAGAAAAGGATCCAAATGCAACCAACACCTAGACTTAGGGTTTTATCTGACATAATTCCATGAGTTTTGGTGTTTGTCTGTTTCTGCAGGGGGTTATCAGAAAATACGGAGGAAAGGCCCACACGTCGGGTTTACATAGAGATAATAACGTGTTCACCGATTTTCTATCATCTAGAAGACTCCAGAAGCCACGAGATCGAACGGGAGGCCGAACGGGCCCGGAGGCAGGGCGCCCGCCCTAGTCCCTAGGGCGCCCGCCCTCGCCTGAGAGCCAATCAGGCTCCGTCTCGCGGATTATGCTCCACCGACCTAAGGGATCAAGGAAAACCGTGTGATTAATGTCGGTTTGATCCGACGGCCCACGTTCACTTGAGGGGGCTATATAAGCAGGACCCCTGTCCCCTGGAGGAGGCACTTCCTCATTCTCAATTCTTCAAACCCTAATCTCAGGAGGAGAGTCTCTGATCAAGCCCTAGAGCCACCACATCAACTAGATCTCTAGTATAGCATAGCTACATAGGATTAGAACTAGAAGGAGTCAATCTTCGATTGGTTTCCGGATCTGTCAAGAGGATTCTTGGTAATTCCTTTACTGTTCTTTATTGTTCATCTTTGTTCTTCAATATTATGAATACAACTTTGTTCTATTTCAATATATTGATTATGACTATGCTCTACTTGTTTATGTTTGCGATTATATTGTTCTTAGTTTATCGTAGTTATACGCTTGGCTTAGTTAGATTGGAATTATATACATGTTTAGGATCGTATAGCGTTTATCCATCGGATCCATGGGTAAATGATAAATATTGTGTAGGCGTGGTGCTTAGACCATATTTATCTGCGATTGCACCTTATATGCCGGATCGTGGGGTGGTCCGCGATGGTGACAGCTTCGTTGGTTCTTATATAGTCCCCCTCCTGTGTGTAAGGCAGGCAGAGCAACATTATTACGGGGGAGTGATTGCTATGTTTCTCATCTTCCTTGATAATATCACTATGCATGGGCGTAGTCCTTTCTCGCAATGATTGCCAAGTGTACTTGCACTAACTATGATATGCTAGACTTTATAGTTAAGAATAACTTAGGAAATATCCTTGTAGTTCGTCCTAATACCATGCTAATGACTTGCTAGAATATCTATTGAGGTGCTTATCATTATTATAAGTGGCTAGCTGATCAGATTAATTATCTTTGTCACCATTCATACTTTATCTATATTTTATGTGACACTTACCCTGTATGCAAGAGATAGATGAATGCTCTCACTTATACATGCAATGATTGATACTCATTCCTATATTCCATTCCATAATCAACATTGATGTTAGTAATCCCTTCCCAGTGGTAAAAATATAAATAACGATACCTGGAATACTTCTCGGTTAAAATGCTACATCGGTATTAATCTGTGCGCTTGCAGATCTTATTTATTATTTATTTAGAAGAGCAGTTGCATATTTCAATACCGCGTCTCTCATGTCATGCTGGGGATGACAACTTGGCTTAAGTGGCATGAGGGATAGGTTTGGCATTTTTGGTGCCGTTATCAGAATTAGAAAACTAAGTCTACTTTTGGTAATGACGTTAAGAATGCCCAACAAGCATTTTTGGCGCCGTTGCCGGGGAAGGTTGATTTACTAACAAGGAATGAATACGGAATTTGAGTCATCATTCGCATCATTAAGTGATTGAGATCATCAATTCTCCCATACAGATTTACCCCTGTATTTTTCCATTCTTATTGTTTTGCAGGGTGATGTATGAATAAAGGACATCTTCCAGAAAATTTTGTTGACAACCCCGAAGCATTAATCAGAGAGGCAAGAGCCATGCTCAAGAAGTCAACACTTCGACGCAACACTTCATCCAATCCAGAAGACCGCCGAAGTTTCATCCGGAATTTGTCAACAGAGTTCGCAGCCATGGCGAACAAGACGATCCGCGAGTTCTCAGCTCCCACTACGGACAACATCCGCACTGGACCTGCCGCGGCCATCGACAAGAACTTTGAGCTCAAGCCAGGGCTCATCAACATGGTACAAGCTAACCAGTTTTGTGGGAAGCCGCACGAAGATGTAAGTGCTCATCTCCAACATTTCCTAGAGATTTGCAGCACATTCACTATATTAGATGTTCCCAGAGACGCCATACTACTTCGCCTTTTCCCATTCTCACTATTGGAGAGAGCAAAGCAGTGGTTCTACGCGACAAAGGATAAGAACACTACGTGGGCACTCTGCTCTACGAACTTTCTGGCTAAGTTCTTTCCCATGGGCAAGACCAATGCTCTCCGTGGGAAGATTACAAGTTTTCAGCAACAACATGATGAATCCGTTCCAGAAGCATGGGAGCGCTTTCAAGATTACATCCTAGAATGTCCCCATCATGGAATGGAGAGCTGGCTACTTATGCAGACTTTCTATCATGGGCTCATCACTAGTGCTCGTGAGACCATGGATGCTGCAGCTGGAGGCGCATTTCTATCACTCACCATACCACAAGCTACAGCCCTTGTGGAGAAGATGGCGTCCAACCAAGGTTGGAACGAAGAGAGGACTCAAACACGCAAGAAGGGTGGAGGTATGCACCAGCTCAAGGAGGTAGACATGCTGTCTGCAAAGTTAGACCTACTCATGAAAAAGCTCGATGACAAAGCTGGAGACAAAAGAGAAGTCATGAACGTCTACGACTCTCACATGACTTGTGAGGAATGTGGAGATACTGGACACTCAGGCAATCACTGCCCTGAGATGCTTGAGGATGCAAGATACATCAACAACAACAACTACTACAACCGTCCTCAACAAAATCAAGGTTGGAATCAACAGAGGCCTAACTACTCAGGTAACTACTCAGGTAATTATCAAGGTAATAACTCTTACAACAACAATAATAATTTTCCACCCCTGAGAGAGTTAGTGTCTAATCAAGGAAAGCTAATGGATAACTTGTCTAAGAAATTGGCATCCAATGATAAAATACTAGAAAACATAAATAATAGAATGGATAATTTCTCTACTGCCATCAAAAACTGAATTAGCTTTAATAAAATGATTGAATCTCAGTTAAATCAAATAGGTGCTGCTGTTCCTGCTACTAACCCCGGTATACCATCACAACTAGGAGGATTAGAATCTGCAAATCTTGTAGACATGTTTGATGCAGGTAACTATTGGAGTAATCCCGCTGTCGGAGTACATAATGACCTTCTGCCAGTCAAGAGAGGCGATCCAGGACGCCCCGTCATCCCGATCTCCATCGGCATGGTGGACTTCCCAGAAGCACTCTGTGACTTTGGCTCCAGTGTCAACATTATGCCCAGGGTACTCTATGAAAAATTCTTTACATATCCTTTATCAGAAACAACTATGTGTTTGCAGCTTGCAGATCGGACACTATGCTTTCCTAAAGGAATATTAAAGAACATGTGTGTCCGAGTTGGTACCTCGTACACTCCAGCTGCCTTCATGGTGATAGAGACCGGGTCCGATGAGAGGTCACCAGTTATTCTAGGAAGGCCATTCCTGAACACCTCGGGAGCTGTCATCTACGCCAGCGCTGCGAAGATCAACTTCAACATCAAGGGGAGGAAGGAGACGTTTTCCTTCAAGAACAAGATTACACAAATCCCAGAGCAACCCCAACATGAACCAAGGAAGAGGACCAACAGGAGGATCAAGCAGAACAAGAACAACCAAGGATGGACCGAATCAGCTAAGATGGTCACTGCAGTTCAAGGAGGTCAAGATGGTCGACTCAAGTCGCCCTTCCTGAACAAGAAGGACGACCCAGGTATGCCAAGCATTGAGTGCTCAATCAATGGATACTCCTTTCAGAAGGCGCTCTGCGACACTGGATCAGGCGTCAACATAATGGCCACAATCACCTATCAGCTCTTGTACGGAACCATGCCCTTAAAACCAACATACACTCAGCTCCAGATGGCAGATCAGACATCCCGAAAGGTCGAAGGTATAGTAACCGATGTCCCTGTTAAAATTAACGATCATTTTGTCCATACAAACTTTCAGGTCATTGACATGGGAGACGACGAGTACGATCCACCCATCATCCTAGGAAGACCGTTCCTAGGCACCGTCAAAGCAATCATCTACATTGGAACCGGAGAAGTCCATATGCATTTCCCCTCTGAGAAGGTACGCCGCTACTTTAATGACCCTAACTATATAGTTGAAGATTCTAAGCAGGTCAGGACAAGAAGAAGGTGACGTAACCGTAACCAAAGGAGGCAAACCATCAAGGACGTATGGGCAGACTATGAAGGAGAGGTCATAAGGCCCGAGGATACACAACAGGAGACCGAAGCACCAAGTTGGGTATGAAAAGCGAAGACAGTTACACAAGAAGAGGAGGCGCTGCTGGAACCACCGTCTACGCCACCCAAATCCCAGGACAACTAAGAAGAAAAGAAGTCCTGTTCGGAGGACTTAAAAACACCGAACGCCGTGCCAAGAGGTAAACTTGGTAGTTATCATTTTCCCTTTAATTATTGCTCAGTTAATCATGTTCATTCTGTCTAAAAAAATGTTGAAAACAGTAAGCCCCATGTGAGTATGCGAGTGGCATAAAACCCATAAGTACATTCACTGTGGTGGCATAAAAAAAATATAATAATAATATATTTTTTCTGTTCTATAAAAATGAAAATAAAAATAGAGAGTGACATTTATCAAGGAAGCTCAAACATGATAAAGGCTAGATATTTATGCTAACGCTTAATCAAGTTCCACGAAGCTTTGTTGTCTATTTGAGCTCCACAGAATTAAGAAAGACTAGCAGATGGAGGACATCCTAATCGTTGTCAGGGTGCTGCCGACATTCAAATACACCTCTGCACCTGCTAGCTACATCAGAAGAAATTACGTCAAGATCCAGCTTGGGGGAGAGCACCCCCATTTATCCCGATAAGTATTTTTATCTACAGTTATACCTATGCTTTATTAAAATAAAAAGATGCATAATCATGAAAACCCAAATAAATATTTTGTGTTTATATATATTTGCTTAGTTTAATAAATAAATAAAGTAGCTATGCTAAACTGAATCTTGAAAATAAAACTCTAGCATGGATATGATGAATAGTTGCTCTGCCTAATTTTCAAATTTGTTCTCTCTCTAGTTTAAACATAACTGTTATAATTTAAAACTGGCTCTAAACCTGAACTAGTGGGAAGAGAACTTGATCTGAAGTCTAAGTTGTTAGCGGATATGATATGGGAAGGTTGAGCTGCTGTTTATCTATTCCTAGAGATGCTAGAATTCTGGAGAATTTTATCTTTGAAAATCTTTAAAATGTTGCATGATGAGTTCCTGTTTGATGAGAGTTTAAATTCCTACCACAGCCATATATACATGCTTGTTAGATTAAGAGCCGCACTTTTACTACTTACTGCTTATGGGCATTGAGTGTGGTCAAGCTGTGTAGACCTTTAGGAACTTGTCATGTGGTTAAAATCAAGATTCACTTGCACGTTCACTCATACATGCTGCTTCTACTCCGGAAGTACGCATCCACATATATCCACTCATTTCCATCTCCAGATTCACCCAAAATTATTCTACTCCTGACCCGGGAGAGAATAGCCAAAAACATTATCCCATTCCTGTTATTCCCTATGAAGTTAATGCTCAAGTCATTTCTACTACCACTTGCTATATTTTCAAAAGAGGGAAATTGCTCTAAAAAATATATATATATATATAAATACGAGGAAATAAAAAGGAGCAAGTGCTCGGAACCTCGAAGAAAGAAAAAGTGAGACGAGAGGTAAAAATGGACAAGTGTCCGACAGTAGAATTAGGGGTACAAGATACCCACCTGAAAAAAAAGAAGAGAAAATACAGAGCATCTCATTCCCCTCAAAAAGTTTTAAAAAGCAAGAAAGGTTTGTATTCCCTCAAAAAGAGCATTAGACTTTTGTTATCACCATCATCACCATACACCACTCATTCACCACACACGCACATCTTGATTTGACTTATTGACTTGTTTCTCTGGATCCATGATTTGACTATGCAATAAATGTTCTATGAGTATGTATAATGTATCTCCCACCTATGAGCTCTAGATATCAATGCCTTATTAGAGTAGGGTGAGAGAGAAGGCAATGTCACTACGCCTTATACCATAAATACCACATACCTTGAGAGAGAAGGCATATACTGTCACACCCCAAAATTTTCAATTTTGGGTTGTGCATAGGAAACACTAAATAAAATAAATGTTTTAATATTCGGATAAAATTTCCTAAGTTTAGTTTATTATAGTATCAATTAGTTATAAAAAAATGAAAAAAAATTAATAAGAATCTTTAAATTTTTCGAAACTAATTTGACGGGCTATTGTTTGATCTGATGTTTGCTCGTTAACTCTTGTGTGTTAAGAGTGAACAAAGTCTTTCAAAATGTGTTTAGTGGATCGATCTTTGTTCTCCAGCACGTCTTTATCTTTTTCCGCAATCAATATTCCTTGTTTCTCATCTTACGTTCTCGTTGGCAGTTTCCTAAAATCTTTTCTTTATAACATAAATTATTCCTTTCAGTTCCTCATGTGTCAATCAATCTCAGTGAACTCTTCGGGAATTGTTCTGGCTTTTTCTAGAGCTAGTTCACGCTTTTCTGCGAGCGTTATCTAATTTTTAGATGCTCTAAAAATATCTTTCCATAAGCTCCAAATACTTTATTTGGGTTCCTTATGTTTCATAATGTCTCTGAGAATTTTCCCTGAATTTTTAGAGCTTTCGGGGTATTTTTCATGGCTTAAATAATAATTCTGGACTTTTCTGGAATTATTTTATCCATGAAATTAATTAATTCCGAAAATAATAAATATCTTATTTTCCACCAAAGCCTGTGTGCAATAATCCTAAAGGCCCATTCATTTATTTACTAATGGGCTTTAATAATTAATTAGGCCTATTAGTAAAGATGGAGGGTGCAACGTCAATTAGTACCATATCGCTAGTTGACATGGGGGTGGAGAGTTTTCCTCCCTATATATACGTACCTACCCCATGGGCAAAGCACACCAAAAACTACCGTGGAGGAGCCCCTAGTTTGGGAAATCTCTCGTGTAGTAAATTAGAATTTTCTCCCTTCTTATCGCGAGCCGCCGCTCGTAGCTTCCTCCATCCCTCGCCGAAGTTCTGCATCTACAGCTTGCGTTCCGGCGAACTTCCGACAAAGGTTCGGCGAGCTTTTTCGACCACCTCGGACATCTCCGGCGAATTCCGTTTCCACTCCGAGGTTTGTCTCGTCATCCTCTTCACCGGTACATCTATCTATTCGAGAATTTGAATACGTATATCCGTGAACGCACGTGCAGTCACAGTCAGTGCATGGATCTTCCTCCTGGAAGGCTGGACGCCGATCTTCTCTGCTATCTGCCGCTCCCACAGTGGGTGCTGTAGCGTTTCTAGTTCACGGTCACCCTCTGAGGTCAAACAACTTGTTTGCTCCAGCCAGACGTAGCAGTTCCAGATCATGTACACGGTGAACCACGACTAGGGCCACAGCCCTACTGGCCCTAGGCCTGGGTCCGCCCATGGACATTGGTGAGTCTATCTGCCAATTTGTTTCTCCAACTCTCAGATGTCAGTGCTCATGTTCGTCTATCCTTGTTCTCTCGGCACGAGTTCATCTCTTTGCCGTCGCAGACGTGTTGCATTCGCTTGATCCACCTATCTATACAACTTCGCGTGCATGGAATTTCCGCTGTTGCCTTCTTCACGTCCAGCCATGCATGCAGGACCGAAGCACGTGATCAAGTCAGATTGGTATGTCATCACATTATTTAATCGGCTAAATACTTTGCTGATGTGACGCATACATCATTCTTGCGTAGTAATTCAACATCTAATTTTTGAATATATAAAATTTCAGGACAATCGTTTCTTGGTCTGTTTGTGAAGCACTTTATTAGAATATATAATATATAATTTAGTTTAGTTTTATTTACAAATAAATCTCTTTGCTACTTTTAAAAGTTCGTATTCCCTTTCTTCTGACCTTGTTTCGAATGACTCATGTCACTTGTATATAAATTTATTAATACAAATGTAATTTGATTGTTATTTATTCAGTAGTTTTCTAATTAAAAACAATCTAGTCTTATAATTCCGTTTTTGTTAAGTTGCGATAGTGCCGACATAATCTTCACGATAGTGGCATTGTTTATCGTGTCATTTAGTTATGAATTTATTGATTAAAATACTAATTTGATTAAAAATTATTTAATAGCATTTTAGTTAAAATCAACATAGGCTGTAATTCCGTTTTCGTTCTTGTTGCCTTGCGACCGTGCCGATGTAAGATACACTTGAACAATGTCATATACCATGTCACATGTTTATGAAATTAATCCTACTAATTTGATTAAGGATTAGGTAAACTTGTTTCTAATCTTTTTACAAATATTAGTCAACTTAAATATGTATTTATTGGTTATAATTTGCCTAGTTTAAACATGATCATATAAAGTCGGTTTAGATGCAATTTGATTAATAATTATGCAGTACCTTTTTGAATTTAAAGTTATTCAGGTTTATCTCCGGTCTTTTATGAATAATAAAATATTAACTAGATAAATATCAAGTTAAATGTTCCTTTGTTAATTATAACTTGCTTAATTTAATCTGTAACATGATGAGCCGATTAATTTCTATCATCAATGTGATTCTAAATTATAATTCGTCTAGCTGAACCCACGTCATATACAGTTTGAGGAGATGCTATCAGACGCACTTTTATTTTGTAAAGTTTCAGTTTAATTTGATTAACGGATACATGCATGTTTTTAAATAAATTATGATTAGCTTTAACTCGACTTTAGAAATTAAATATGATTAATGGTTATTCAATTGCCCTTTCTAAATAAAACAATATAGGTTTATACTTCGATCTTTAGTAGTCAAATGCTATCATGATTAATAAAAACTTAAATGTTTCTTAAATATAACTTGTATAGTTTATGCTAGAAGCATATAATGATTTGATTAGCTGTTATCACCTGCTCTATGCTTTCTAATTTATAAATTTTTAAATGATTAAATAATAGATACTCATTTATTCTAAATAAAATATAACCAAGGTTTAGTTTTGGCTTTATAATTAATATAAATTGGTTAATTCAACTTTAAGATAATTTTCTAAAATGTTTAAAATAGATCAAGCATATAGTTTGTTTTCTTCGTTATGTTGCAAGTCTCGATAGTCGTGTGTCCTCTTTAATGGTAGCTCCGTTATCCGTCGTTCTTGCGTTTTCGTGACTGTAGCAACGTACCGTGTCGTTTAGTGCGTTTCCTTTTAAAGTGTCTTCTTTGTATAATGTTTGTTCTTAAGTGTGTTTGTTGTCTGTTTGCTGTGCTTGGTTGCTGCGAGTAGAAGTGTGATTCGCGAGTGCTGAAGATTAGGAGCTGAGGACCGACAAGTATAACAGAAGCTGAAGATCAGAGACAGAGGCTGAAGATTTCTCAGTAGCTAACTTTGGAAGAAAGGCAAGTATAACATAGGACCATTTTTGTTGTCCTATTCACTGAAATTATCATACGTATGCATGTGTCCTCCTTGACAACCATAGAGATTATAACTTAGCTATTGATATCTTGTTTCCTTGTCACCTATGGGACTTTGCATTGGGTAGCTTTTGCTAGCGCTGAACATAAACTATGATCTTGTAATATGATTAATGGATTATGCAACAACACTAAAAGATGACTTTTTGATTACTGTTTAAAGAGGGCTAGAGCATGGGGTTATTTTTGGTGCTCTAGTTTCTCTCCTTAAGGACTTATCTGTAAGCGAACATCCGGGACTTACAGTACAACTGTGAGGGCTATATGGCTCTGGCTTTAGTCAAGTATGAGGACCTTTTCTAGCTTGTTAGTGGTAACCTTCATGGCGTAAGAATGGCTTGACGAATCAGGTATAGTGCGGCCTCTGTCCTCATGTGTATAGGCTGCGCGTCATTGTGCCATTTGGAAGGGGGGCTCTACATCTGTTTGCCGAGTGAATCTAATGGCCCTAACTTGTTAGACGAACCTTTGAAAGACTTCATAGTGAACCCTGCCGACCTTCCTTGGTAGTGGGTCAAGAGGCTGATCACCTCGGGCGAAAGGGTAAATCACGACTCACAGTGAAAGTGTACAACCTCTGCAGAGTGTAAAACTGGTATATCAGCCGTGCTCACGGTCACGAGTGGCCTTGGACCCTTACGGAATAGATGATCACTAATAACTATAAATGTGTTTTTGCTGTTCATTATTCATAGTTACATTGATCATATGTTTATTGTGGGATTAATGCAATCTAGATGCTACTTATGTAATAAAATTGTGACAATTAAAAGTTAAGTGCAGTCAAACCAGTGTCTAGCCTTTTGAGCCTCATGAACCCTGTGTTATACTTGTTGAGTTCGACATGGACTCACTCTTGCTATTTCCACCACACTCCAGTGTGTAGTAAGGTGCTACTTAGAAGAAGGATGAAGGTGTAGTGGAGTTTTCAGAAGTCTGTTAGAAGTGCTTGGCATATGGAGCCACCAGTCAGCCGTCCCTAAGAAGAATGGAGCCCGAGCAGAAGTTTAGCCACCGTTCTGCGATACTCTGATAGTTGTAAGTGTTAATATATTATGTTTCCCGCTTTATATAAACATTGTTTTGATATCTCTATTCTGTTGTTGTATGTGTGGACTTCCTGGGCACACATATGACGAGCCTAGTTTTGTTCTTTGCAAAACCGGGTGTGACAGAGTGGTATCAGAGCGATGTTGACTGTAGGACGTATGCCAAGTAGCACTGGACGTATTCTAAAACTTATTTTATGATAAAACTATTTTGTCGTCCCTTGACCCTTTGGTTTTGACTATTTCCTCTTCCTTGTCCTGTTGT
Organism: Saccharum spontaneum; assembly: GCA_022457205.1. NCBI lineage: Eukaryota > Viridiplantae > Streptophyta > Magnoliopsida > Poales > Poaceae > Saccharum > Saccharum spontaneum. The sequence goes on from CM039614.1 coordinate 19,026,048, forward strand.
ATCCCTTCCTTGATAGTTTCCTTTGGGCTATTATTTCTTACCTCCTTGGTTTTTGATTTGTGTTGTATATACTAAAAGTTTTCTGATCTCATCTTGTTCTAAAGTTCGATGGCCTTTCATCATCCATACTCTTTCCTTAGGATGACCACCATTGTTGAAGAAGCACGTGTAGTACCGATGAAGTGATGTGTGCTTGTTTTGCTTGATGTGTTGCTTGTGTGTTGTCCTTGTTCTCGTGTTTCAAAGGTGGCTCGGAAGGTATAACTCTTGAGGAGTAGTTCGATCCATGTTAAGTGGGGTTGTGTCCTCTTCTATTCTACTTATCTTTCTATCGATCCTAATTCTTGTCATTTTCTCTTACACCGTTCCTATCTACCCTTGGTTGTCATACTATCTTCTTTATCTCATCTTAATGGAGGATCAACACACGAAGGAGTCATCAATAGCAGCAAGCCTTAGAGAAAGTGTTGCCTTCAATGACATCGCCAAGTGGAATAAGATCTTTGTTAAAGTGGGGTAGCAACAACAGCAAGTCCTGAATATATCAAGCGACGAGGCCATGAAGAGGCATGAAGAACTAAAGATCAAACTTTATCTTTCTTGTCATCTTTTGGCTATTCTCGATCCATGTCTTATATCTCATCAACACAAATCACAGAAGCATGAAGACTTGAAGATTAGCGTTATCTATCTCCCAAGTCTCTCCGAATCTCGGGACGAGATTCCTGTTAAGTGGGGTAGAATTGTCACACCCCAAAATTTTCAATTTTGGGTTGTGCATAGGAAACACTAAATAAAATAAATGTTTTAATATTCGGATAAAATTTCCTAAGTTTAGTTTATTATAGTATCAATTAGTTATAAAAAAATGAAAAAAAATTAATAAGAATCTTTAAATTTTTCGAAACTAATTTGACGGGCTATTGTTTGATCTGATGTTTGCTCGTTAACTCTTGTGTGTTAAGAGTGAACAAAGTCTTTCAAAATGTGTTTAGTGGATCGATCTTTGTTCTCCAGCACGTCTTTATCTTTTTCCGCAATCAATATTCCTTGTTTCTCATCTTAAGTTCTCGTTGGCAGTTTCCTAAAATCTTTTCTTTATAACATAAATTATTCCTTTCAGTTCCTCATGTGTCAATCAATCTCAGTGAACTCTTCGGGAATTGTTCTGGCTTTTTCTAGAGCTAGTTCACGCTTTTCTGCGAGCGTTATCTAATTTTTAGATGCTCTAAAAATATCTTTCCATAAGCTCCAAATACTTTATTTGGGTTCCTTATGTTTCATAATGTCTCTGAGAATTTTCCCTGAATTTTTAGAGCTTTCGGGGTATTTTTCATGGCTTAAATAATAATTCTGGACTTTTCTGGAATTATTTTATCCATGAAATTAATTAATTCCGAAAATAATAAATATCTCATTTTCCACCAAAGCCTGTGTGCAATAATCCTAAAGGCCCATTCATTTATTTACTAATGGGCTTTAATAATTAATTAGGCCTATTAGTAAAGATGGAGGGTGCAACGTCAATTAGTACCATATCGCTAGTTGACATGGGGGTGGAGAGTTTTCCTCCCTATATATACGTACCTACCCCATGGGCAAAGCACACCAAAAACTACCGTAGAGGAGCCCCTAGTTTGGGAAATCTCTCGTGTAGTAAATTAGAATTTTCTCCCTTCTTATCGCGAGCCGCCGCTCGTAGCTTCCTCCATCCCTCGCCGAAGTTCTGCATCTACAGCTTGCGTTCCGGCGAACTTCCGACAAAGGTTCGGCGAGCTTTTCCGACCACCTCGGACATCTCCGGCGAATTCCGTTTCCACTCCGAGGTTTGTCTCGTCATCCTCTTCACCGGTACATCTATCTATTCGAGAATTTGAATACGTATATCCGTGAACGCACGTGCAGTCACAGTCAGTGCATGGATCTTCCTCCTGGAAGGCTGGACGCCGATCTTCTCTGCTATCTGCCGCTCCCACAGTGGGTGCTGTAGCGTTTCTAGTTCACGGTCACCCTCTGAGGTCAAACAACTTGTTTGCTCCAGCCAGACGTAGCAGTTCCAGATCATGTACACGGTGAACCACGACTAGGGCCACAGCCCTACTGGCCCTAGGCCTGGGTCCGCCCATGGACATTGGTGAGTCTATCTGCCAATTTGTTTCTCCAACTCTCAGATGTCAGTGCTCATGTTCGTCTATCCTTGTTCTCTCGGCACGAGTTCATCTCTTTGCCGTCGCAGACGTGTTGCATTCGCTTGATCCACCTATCTATACAACTTCGCGTGCATGGAATTTCCGCTGTTGCCTTCTTCACGTCCAGCCATGCATGCAGGACCGAAGCACGTGATCAAGTCAGATTGGTATGTCATCACATTATTTAATCGGCTAAATACTTTGCTGATGTGACGCATACATCATCCTTGCGTAGTAATTCAACATCTAATTTTTGAATATATAAAATTTCAGGACAATCGTTTCTTGGTCTGTTTGTGAAGCACTTTATTAGAATATATAATATATAATTTAGTTTAGTTTTATTTACAAATAAATCTCTTTGCTACTTTTAAAAGTTCGTATTCCCTTTCTTCTGACCTTGTTTCGAATGACTGATGTCACTTGTATATAAATTTATTAATACAAATGTAATTTGATTGTTATTTATTCAGTAGTTTTCTAATTAAAAACAATCTAGTCTTATAATTCCGTTTTTGTTAAGTTGCGATCGTGCCGACATAATCTTTACGATAGTGGCATTGTTTATCGTGTCATTTAGTTATGAATTACATAATCTTCACGATAGTGGCATTGTTTATCATGTCATTTAGTTATGAATTTATTGATTAAAATACTAATTTGATTAAAAATTATTTAATAGCATTTTAGTTAAAATCAACATAGGCTGTAATTCCGTTTTCGTTCTTGTTGCCTTGCGACCGTGCCGATGTAAGATACACTTGAACAATGTCATGTACCATGTCACATGTTTATGAAATTAATCCTACTAATTTGATTAAGGATTAGGTAAACTTGTTTCTAATCTTTTTACAAATATTAGTCAACTTAAATATGTATTTATTGGTTATAATTTGCCTAGTTTAAACATGATCATATAAAGTCGGTTTAGATGCAATTTGATTAATAATTATGCAGTACCTTTTTGAATTTAAAGTTATTCAGGTTTATCTCCGGTCTTTTATGAATAATAAAATATTAACTAGATAAATATCAAGTTAAATGTTCCTTTGTTAATTATAACTTGCTTAATTTAATCTGTAACATGATGAGCCGATTAATTTCTATCATCAATGTGATTCTAAATTATAATTTGTCTAGCTAAACCCACGTCATATACAGTTTGAGGAGATGCTATCAGACGCACTTTTATTTTGCAACGTTTCAGTTTAATTTGATTAACGGATACATGCATGTTTTTAAATAAATTATGATTAGCTTTAACTCGACTTTAGAAATTAAATATGATTAATGGTTATTCAATTGCCCTTTCTAAATAAAACAATATAGGTTTATACTTCGATCTTTAGTAGTCAAATGCTATCATGATTAATAAAAACTTAAATGTTTCTTAAATATAACTTGTATAGTTTATGCTAGAAGCATATAATGATTTGATTAGCTGTTATCACCTGCTCTATGCTTTCTAATTTATAAATTTTTAAATGATTAAATAATAGATACTCATTTATTCTAAATAAAATATAACCAAGGTTTAGTTTTGGCTTTATAATTAATATAAATTGGTTAATTCAACTTTAAGATAATTTTCTAAAATGTTTAAAATAGATCAAGCGTATAGTTTGTTTTCTTCGTTATGTTGCAAGTCTCGATAGTCGTGTGTCCTCTTTAATAGTAGCTCCGTTATCCGTCGTTCTTGCGTTTTCGTGACTGTAGCAACGTACCGTGTCGTTTAGTGCGTTTCCTTTTAAAGTGTCTTCTTTGTATGATGTTTGTTCTTAAGTGTGTTTGTTGTCTGTTTGCTGTGCTTGGTTGCTGCGAGTAGAAGTGTGATTCGCCAGTGCTGAAGATTAGGAGCTGAGGACCGACAAGTATAACAGAAGCTGAAGATCAGAGACAGAGGCTGAAGATTTCTCAGTAGCTAACTTTGGAAGAAAGGCAAGTATAACATAGGACCATTTTTGTTGTCCTATTCACTGAAATTATCATACATATGCATGTGTCCTCCTTGACAACCATAGAGATTATAACTTAGCTATTGATATCTTGTTTCCTTGTCACCTATGGGACTTTGCATTGGGTAGCTTTTGCTAGCGCTGAACATAAACTATGATCTTGTAATATGATTAATGGATTATGCAACAACACTAAAAGATGACTTTTTGATTACTGTTTAAAGAGGGCTAGAGCATGGGGTTATTTTTGGTGCTCTAGTTTCTCTCCTTAAGGACTTATCTGTAAGCGAACATCCGGGACTTACAGTACAACTGTGAGGGCTATATGGCTCTGGCTTTAGTCAAGTATGAGGACCTTTTCTAGCTTGTTAGTGGTAACCTTCATGGCGTAAGAATGGCTTGACGAATCAGGTATAGTGCGGCCTCTGTCCTCATGTGTATAGGCTGCGCGTCATTGTGCCATTTGGAAGGGGGGCTCTACATCTGTTTGCCGAGTGAATCTAATGGCCCTAACTTGTTAGACGAACCTTTGAAAGACTTCATAGTGAACCCTGCCGACCTTCCTTGGTAGTGGGTCAAGAGGCTGATCACCTCGGGCGAAAGGGTAAATCACGACTCACAGTGAAAGTGTACAACCTCTGCAGAGTGTAAAACTGGTATATCAGCCGTGCTCACGGTCACGAGTGGCCTTGGACCCTTACGGAATAGATGATCACTAATAACTATAAATGTGTTTTTGCTGTTCATTATTCATAGTTACATTGATCATATGTTTATTGTGGGATTAATGCAATCTAGATGCTACTTATGTAATAAAATTGTGACAATTAAAAGTTAAGTGCAGTCAAACCAGTGTCTAGCCTTTTGAGCCTCATGAACCCTGTGTTATACTTGTTGAGTTCGACATGGACTCACTCTTGCTATTTCCACCACACTCCAGTGTGTAGTAAGGTGCTACTTAGAAGAAGGATGAAGGTGTAGTGGAGTTTTCAGAAGTCTGTTAGAAGTGCTTGGCATATGGAGCCACCAGTCAGCCGTCCCTGAGAAGAATGGAGCCCGAGCAGAAGTTTAGCCACCGTTCTGCGATACTCTGATAGTTGTAAGTGTTAATATATTATGTTTCCCGCTTTATATAAACATTGTTTTGATATCTCTATTCTGTTGTTGTATGTGTGGACTTCCTGGGCACACATATGACGAGCCTAGTTTTGTTCTTTGCAAAACCGGGTGTGACATATACCATTACTGCCTTGGTAAGGATCCAGAAATACCACAAAAGAGAGACCCGAGAAAGTCATACAAGGAATCTCTGAGTTTATTTGAAAAATTTACAAAAACTCCAGAGCTATAGCTGATCAAGAATAAGAGACATGGCGTTTGACTAGACCGTTCTATCTTTTAACCACTCAAGATGCAGGTGACGGTTGCAAGCCCCATGGTGAAAGGTAAAATGAGTAAGTTTTAAGTCTTGACAGTTTACTCTAACTCAGGGATGAGACCTTATTTGAAAGCATATGTACCGTCAACGTTCAAAGGCGTTGCAGCAACTTCTGATTAATAATGAGTCTATCCTTGCTTAGGGACGAGCAAGAGGTAAGCTTGGGGGAGTTTGTTGACGGTCCTTAAGTACCAAATATAGTTATCAAATAAATAAAGAAAAGGATCCAAATGCAACCAACACCTAGACTTAGGGTTTTATCTGACAGAATTCCATGAGTTTTGGTGTTTGTCTGTTTCTGCAGGGGGTTATCAGAAAATACAGAGGAAAGGCCCACACATCAGGTTTACATAGAGATAATAACGTGTTCACCGATTTTCTATCATCTAGAAGACTCCAGAAGCCACGAGATCGAACGGGAGGCCGAACGGGCTCGGAGGCAGGGCGCCCGCCCTCGCCTGAGAGCCAATCAGGCTCCGTCTCGCGGATTATGCTCCACCGACCTAAGGGATCAAGGAAAACCGTGCGATTAATGTCGGTTTGATCCGACGGCCCACGTTCACTTGAGGGGGCTATATAAGCAGGACCCCTGGCCCCTAGAGGAGGCACTCCCTCATTCTCAATTCTTCAAACCCTAATCTCAGGAGGAGAGTCTCTGATCAAGCCCTAGAGCCACCACATCAACTAGATCTCTAGTATAGCATAGCTACATAGGATTAGAACTAGAAGGAGTCAATCTTCGATTGGTTTCCGGATCTGTCAAGATGATTCTTGGTAATTCCTTTACTGTTCTTCATTGTTCATCTTTGTTCTTCAATATTATGAATACAACTTTGTTCTATTTCAATATATTGATTATGACTATGCTCTACTTGTTTATGTTTGCGATTATATTGTTCTTAGTTTATCGTAGTTATACGCTTGGCTTAGTTAGATTGGAATTATATACATGTTTAGGATCGTATAGCGTTTATCCATCGGATCCATGGGTAAATGATAAATATTGTGTAGGCGTGGTGCTTAGACCATATTTATCTACGATTGCACCTTATATGCCGGATCGTGGGGTGGTCCGCGATGGTGACAGCTTCGTTGGTTCTTATATAGTCCCCCTCCCGTGTGTAAGGCAGGCAGAGCAACATTATTACGGGGGAGTGATTGCTATGTTTCTCATCTTCCTTGATAATATCACTATGCATGGGCGTAGTCCTTTCTCGCAATGATTGCCAAGTGTACTTGCACTAACTATGATATGCTAGACTTTATAGTTAAGAATAACTTAGGAAATATCCTTGTAGTTCGTCCTAATACCATGGTAATGACTTGCTAGAATATCTGTTGAGGTGCTTATCATTATTATATGTGGCTAGCTGATCAGATTAATTATCTTTGTCACCATTCATACTTTATCTATATTTTATGTGACACTTACCCCTGTATGCAAGAGATAGATGAATGCTCTCACTTATACATGCAATGATTGATACTCATTCCTATATTCCATTCCATAATCAACATTGATGTTAGTAATCCCTTCCCAGTGGTAAAAATATAAATAACGATACCTGGAATACTTCTCGGTTAAAATGCTACATCGGTATTAATCTGTGCGCTTGCAGATCTTATTTATTATTTATTTAGAAGAGCAGTTGCATATTTCAATACCGCGTCTCTCATGTCATGCTGGGGATGACAACTTGGCTTAAGTGGCATGAGGGATAGGTTCGGCATTTTTGGCGCCGTTATCAGAATTAGAAAACTAAGTCTACTTTTGGTAATGATGTTAAGAATGCCCAACAAGCATTTTTGGCGCCGTTGCCGGGGAAGGTTGATTTACTAACAAGGAATGAATACGGAATTTGAGTCATCATTCGCATCATTAAGTGATTGAGATCATCAATTCTCCCATACATATTTACCCCTATATTTTTTTCCATTCTTATTGTTTTGCAGGGTGATGTATGAATAGAGGACATCGTCCAGAAAATTTTGTTGACAACCCCGAAGCATTAATCAGAGGGGCAAGAGCCAAGCTCAAGAAGTCAACACTTCGACGCAACACTTCATCCAATTCAGAAGACCGCCGAAGTTTCATCCGGAATTTGTCAACAGAGTTCGCAGCCATGGCGAACAAGACAATCCGCGAGTTCTCAGCTCCCACTACGGACAACATCCGCACTGGACCTGCCGCGGCCATCGACAAGAACTTTGAGCTCAAGCCAGGGCTCATCAACATGGTACAAGCCAACCAGTTTTGTGGGAAGCCGCACGAAGATGTAAGTGCTCATCTCCAACACTTCCTAGAGATTTGCAGCACATTCACTATATTAGATGTTCCCAGAGACGCCATACTACTTCGCCTTTTCCCATTCTCACTATTGGGGAGAGCGAAGCAGTGGTTCTACGCGACGAAGGATAAGAACACTACGTGGGCACTCTGCTCTATGAACTTTCTGGCTAAGTTCTTTCCCATGGGCAAGACCAATGCTCTCCGTGGGAAGATTACAAGTTTTCAGCAACAACATGATGAATCCGTTCCAGAAGCATGGGAGCACTTTCAAGATTACATCCTAGAATGTCCCCATCATGGAATGGAGAGCTGGCTACTTATGCAGACTTTCTATCATGGGCTCATCACTAGTGCTCGTGAGACCATGGATGCTGCAGCTGGAGGCGCATTTCTATCACTCACCATACCACAAGCTACAGCCCTTGTGGAGAAGATGGCGTCCAACCAAGGTTGGAACGAAGAGAGGATCCGAACACGCAAGAAGGGTGGAGGTATGCACCAGCTCAAGGAGGTAGACATGCTGTCTGCAAAGTTAGACCTACTCATGAAAAAGCTCGATGACAAAGCTGGAGACAAAAGAGAAGTCATGAACGTCTACGACTCTCACATGACTTGTGAGGAATGTGGAGATACTGGACACTCAGGCAATCACTGCCCTGAGATGCTTGATGATGCAAGGTACATCAACAACAACAACTACTACAACCGTCCTCAACAAAATCAAGGTTGAAATCAACAGAGGCCTAACTACTCAGGTAACTACTCAGGTAATTATCAAGGTAATAACTCTTACAACAACAATAATAATTTTCCACCCCTGAGAGAGTTAGTGTCTAATCAAGGAAAGCTAATGGATAACTTGTCTAAGAAATTGGCATCCAATGATAAAATACTAGAAAACATAAATAATAGAATGGATAATTTCTCTACTGCCATCAAAAACCAAATTAGCTTTAATAAAATGATTGAATCTCAGTTAAATCAAATAGCTGCTGCTGTTCCTGCTACTAACCCCGGTATACCATCACAACCGGAAGGATTAGAATCTGCAAATCTTGTAGACATGTTTGATATAGGTAACTATTGGAGTAATCCCGCTGTCGGAGTACATAATGACCTTCTGCCAGTCAAGAGAGGTGATCCAGGATGCCCCGTCATCCCGATCTCCATCGGCATGGTGGACTTCCCAGAAGCACTCTGTGACTTTGGCTCCAGCGTCAACATTATGCCCAGGGTACTCTATGAAAAATTCTTTACATATCCTTTATCAGAAACAACTATGTGTTTGCAGCTTGCAGATCGGACACTAAGCTTTCCTAAAGGAATATTAAAGAACATGTGTGTCCGAGTTGGTACCTCGTACGCTCCAGCTGATTTCGTGGTGATAGAGACCGGGTCCGATGAGAGGTCACCAATTATTCTGGGAAGGCCATTCCTGAACACCTCGGGAGCTGTCATCTACGCCAGCGCTGCGAAGATCAACTTCAACATCAAGGGGAGGAAGGAGACGTTTTCCTTCAAGAACAAGATTACACAAATCCCAGAGCAACCCCAACATGAACCAAGGAAGAGGACCAACAGGAGGATCAAGCAGAACAAGAACAACCAATGATGGACCGAATCAGCTAAGATGGTCACTACAGTTCAAGGAGGTCAAGATGGTCGACTCAAGTCGCCCTTCCTGAACAAGAAGGACGACCCAGGTATGCCAAGCATTGAGTGCTCAATCAATGGATACTCCTTTCAGAAGGCGCTCTGCGACACTAGATCAGGCGTCAACATAATGGCCACAATCACCTATCAGCTCTTGTACGGAACCATGCCCTTAAAACCAACATACACTCAGCTCCAGATGGCAGATCAGACATCCCGAAAGGTCGAAGGTATAGTAACCGATGTCCCTGTTAAAATTAACGATCATTTTGTCCATACAAACTTTCAGGTCATTGACATGGGAGACGACGAGTACGATCCACCCATCATCCTAGGAAGACCGTTCCTAGGCACCGTCAAAGCAATCATCTACATTGGAACCGGAGAAGTCCATATGCATTTCCCCTCTGAGAAGGTACGCCGCTACTTTAATGACCCTAACTATATAGTTGAAGATTCTAAGCAGGTCAGGATAAGAAGAAGGCGACGTAACCGTAACCAAAGGAGGCAAACCATCAAGGACGTATGGGCAGACTATGAAGGAGAGGTCATAAGGCCCGAGGATACACAACAGGAGACCGAAGCACCAAGTTGGGTATGAAAAGCGAAGACAGTTACATAAGAAGAGGAGGCGCTGCTGGAACCACCGTCTACGCCACCCAAATCCCAGGACAACTAAGAAGAAAAGAAGTCCTGTTCGGAGGACTTAAAAACACCGAACGCCGTGCCAAGAGGTAAACTTGGTAGTTATCATTTTCCCTTTAATTATTACTCAGTTAATCATGTTCATTCTGTCTAAAAAAATGTTGAAAACAGTAAGCCCCATGTGAGTATGCGAGTGGCATAAAACCCATAAGTACATTCACTGTGGTGGCATAAAAAAATATAATAATAATATATTTTTTCTGTTCTATAAAAATGAAAATAAAAATAGAGAGTGACATTTATCAAGGAAGCTCAAACATGATAAAGGCTAGATATTTATGCTAACGTTTAATCAAGTTCCACGAAGCTTTGTTGTCTATTTGAGCTCCACAGAATTCAGAAAGACTAGCAGATGGAGGACATCCTAATCGTTGTCAGGGTGCTGCCGACATTCAAATACACCTCTGCACCTGCTAGCTACATCAGAAGAAATTACGTCAAGATCCAGCTTGGGGGAGAGCACCCCCGTTTATCCCGATAAGTATTTTTATCTACATTTATACCTATGCTTTATTAAAATAAAAAGATGCATAATCATGAAAACCCAAATAAATATTTTGTGTTTATATATATTTGCTTAGTTTAATAAATAAATAAAGTAGCTATGCTAAACTGAATCTTGAAAATAAAACTCTAGCATGGATATGATGAATAGTTGCTCTGCCTAATTTTTAAATTTGTTTTCTCTCTAGTTTAGACATAACTGTTATAATTTAAAACTGGCTCTAAACCTGAACTAGTGGGAAGAGAACTTGATCTGAAGTCTAAGTTGTTAGCGGATATGATATGGGAAGGTTGAGGTGCTGTTTATCTGTTCCTAGAGATGCTAGAATTCTGGAGAATTTTATCTTTAAAAATCTTTAAAATGTTGCATGATGAGTTCCTGTATGATGAGAGTTTAGATTCCTACCACAGCCATATATACATGCTTGTTAGATTAAGAGCCGCACTTTTACTACTTACTGCTTATGGGCATTGAGTGTGGTCAAGCTGTGTAGACCCTTAGGAACTTGTCATGTGGTTAAAATCAAGATTCACTTGCATGTTCACTCATACATGCTGCTTCTACTCCGGAAGTACGCATCCACATATATCCACTCATTTCCATCTCCAGATTCACCCAAAATTATTCTACTCCTGACCCGGGAGAGAATAGCCAAAAACATTATCCCATTCCTATTATTCCCTGTGAAGTTAATGCTCAAGTCATTTCTACTACCACTTGCTATATTTTCAAAAGAGGGAGATTGCTCTAAAAAATATATATATAAATACGAGGAAATAAAAAGGAGCAAGTGCTCGGAACCTCGAAGAAAGAAAAGGTGAGACGAGAGGTAAAAATGGACAAGTGTCCGACAGTAGAATTAGGGGTACAAGATACCCAGCTGAGAGAAAAAAAAGAGAAAAAAATAGAGCATCTCATTCCCCTCAAAAGTTTTAAAAAGCAAGAAAGGTATGTATTCCCTCAAAAAGAGCATTAGACTTTTGTTATCACCATCATCACCATACACCACTCATTCACCACACATGCACATCTTGATTTGACTTATTGACTTGTTTCTCTGGATCCATGGTTTGACTATGCAATAAATGTTCTATGAGTATGTATACTGTATCTCCCACCTATGAGCTCCAGATATCAAAGCCTTATTAGAGTAGGGTGAGAGAGAAGGCAATGTCACTACGCCTTATACCATAAATACCACATACTTTGAGAGAGAAGGCATATACCATTACTGCCTTGGTAAGGATCCAGAAATACCACAAAAGAGAGACCCGAGAAAGTCATACAAGGAATCTCTGAGTTTTATTTGAAAAATTTGCAAAAACTCCAGAGCTATAGCTGATCAAGAATAAGAGACATGGCGTTTGACTAGACCGTTCTATCTTTTAACCACTCAAGATGCAGGTGACGGTTGCAAGCCCCATGGTGAAAGGTAAAATAAGTAAGTTTTAAGTCTTGACAGTTTACTCTAACTCAGGGATGAGACCTTATTTGAAAGCATATGTACCGTCAACGTTCAAAGGCGTTGCAGCAACTTCTGCTCCATAATGAGTCTATCCTTTCTCAGGGACGAGCAAGAGGTAAGCTTGGGGGAGTTTGTTGACGGTCCTTAAGTACCAAATATAGTTATCAAATAAATAAAGAAAAGGATCCAAATGCAACCAACACCTAGACTTAGGGTTTTATCTGACAGAATTCCACGAGTTTTGGTGTTTGTCTGTTTCTGCAGGGGGTTATCAGAAAATATGGAGGAAAGGCCCACACGTCGGGTTTACATAGAGATAATAACGTGTTCACCGATTTTCTATCATCTAGAAGACTCCAGAAGCCACGAGATCGAACGGGAGGCCGAACGGGCCCGGAGGCAGGGCGCCCGCCCTGCTCCCTAGGGCGGCCGCCCTGGCCTGAGAGCCAATCAGGCTCCGTCTCGCGGATTATGCTCCACCGACCTAAGGGATCAAGGAAAACCGTGCGATTAATGTCGGTTTGATCCGACGGCCCACGTTCACTTGAGGGGGCTATATAAGCAGGACCCCTGGCCCCTGGAGGAGGCACTCCCTCATTCTCAATTCCTCAAACCCTAATCTCAGGAGGAGAGTCTCTGATCAAGCCCTAGAGCCACCACATCAACTAGATCTCTAGTATAGCATAGCTACATAGGATTAGAACTAGAAGGAGTCAATCTTCGATTGGTTTCCGGATCTGTCAAGAGGATTCTTGGTAATTCCTTTACTGTTCTTCATTGTTCATCTTTGTTCTTCAATATTATGAATACAACTTTGTTCTATTTCAATATATTAATTATGACTATGCTCTACTTGTTTATGTTTGCGATTATATTGTTCTTAGTTTATCGTAGTTATACGCTTGGCTTAGTTAGATTGGAATTATATACATGTTTAGGATCGTATAGCGTTTATCCATCGGATCCATGGGTAAATGATAAATATTGTATAGGCGTGGTGCTTAGACCATATTTATCTGCGATTGCACCTTATATGCCGGATCGTGGGGTGGTCCGCGATGGTGACAGCTTCGTTGGTTCTTATATAGTCCCCCTCCCGTGTGTAAGGCAGGCAGAGCAACATTATTACGAGGGAGTGATTGCTATGTTTCTCATCTTCCTTGATAATATCACTATGCATGGGCGTAGTCCTTTCTCGCAATGATTGCCAAGTGTACTTGCACTAACTATGATATGCTAGACTTTATAGTTAAGAATAACTTAGGAAATATCCTTGTAGTTCGTCCTAATACCATGCTAATGACTTGCTAGAATATCTATTGAGGTGCTTATCATTATTATATGTGGCTAGCTGATCAGATTAATTATCTTTGTCACCATTCATACTTTATCTATATTTTATGTGACACTTACCTCTGTATGCAAGAGATAGATGAATGCTCTCACTTATACATGCAATGATTGATACTCATTCCTATATTCCATTTCATAATCAACATTGATGTTAGTAATCCCTTCCCAGTGGTAAAAATATAAATAACGATACCTGGAATACTTCACGGTTAAAATGCTACATCGGTATTAATCTGTGCGCTTGCAGATCTTATTTATTATTTATTTAGAAGAGCAGTTGCATATTTCAATACCGCGTCTCTCATGTCATGCTGGGGATGACAACTTGGCTTAAGTGGCATGAGGGATAGGTTCGGCATTTTTGGCGCCGTTATCAGAATTAGAAAACTAAGTCTACTTTTGGTAATGACGTTAAGAATGCCCAACAGAGAGGAGTACCAAAATATGAACGATAATGCTCTATCGAGGACGTCCAGATGGACAGATGTGGCTTCACACTCGCTACGGCGCCATCCGCTCGCTCCTGTCCGCGTCCCTTCAAAAAAATATCTCTGCCCAGCAGTACTCGCCCAGCAGGGTGCTTGCCCAAGAGGGGGTGCTTGCCAGGGTGCTCGTCGAGCAGGCCGCCGAGCTTGCCAGGGTGTTCGCGGCCTCGCGCAGGTGCTCGCCCAGGGTGCTCGTGGCCTGGCTAGGTGCTCGCCTAGGCCACTCTGCTCGCCCAGGTTGGCGTAGTGCCTCTGCTAGGCACCGGCGAGCTCCATGCACCCCACCGACCTCCGACGAGGCCTCCGTTTGTCCAAGCAGCTAGGTGACATTGCGCTGAAAGCGCATATTGCAACCGTATGTTTTAAGTGTTTCAGATATTTCAGAGGTGTGTTGCGAGTGTTTCACACTGATGTTATAAAACTAGATCGGGATATTATCTATGTTGCAATGGTTATACACGCATATTATAAGCGTGTGTTCCAAATATTTCAACTATTTTTTAGAAGCATATTGAAAGTGTGTTTATTTTAGGTGTTGCTATCTGGATATTGCATATGTTTTGCAATGACTTTTTGAGCGTTTTTCATATGTTTTTGCAAATTTTTCAGACGCATGTTTCAAGTGTTTCTTCATTTGTCTTCAGATGTATGTTGTAAATGTTTTATCTGGATGTTTCAAAAGTAGATCGGAGTATTGCACATGTTGCAATGGTGCCGATGGCTAGCGGACAACGGCCTGCCATAGGGCTTCGGCTCCTACCTCGCGCCTTCCTTGTGCGGCGCGCCTCGCCGTCTCCTCTCCTCTCCCTCCCCTCATTTCCCTTCCCTTCCCTCCATCTCGCCACTACTCGGTGGGGAACGTTGCCCGACGAGGCGATGAGCGTGTGAACGTCTGCAAAGGTGGTGGCCCGGGCCGATGGCTGTGCGATGCCGCGTGGTGACCCCGGTTCCACACCTTTCACTCCCTGCATGCGGGAAGCAGGGCAACCGCAGGCGTCCGGACGAGGACATTCTGTCCAAACATCTGAGCACTAGTCGTGCCGAAATGACTTGTGTGACAATATTGCTGATGCTTTGACAGCTACAAGAGAGTGACTAGGAGAGTATGTGTATTCCAATGTGTGAACACGTTTAAACTTATTTGTTGTCAGCGTTACTACTTTAATTCAACATTTGCTTAAGCATTCCGACGAGTAAGCACACAGAAACTAAAAGGCGAGCAGGAACTGTATCTACGGTGGGAAGCATGGGAAGTAGAGATGGGAGAACGGGCTCAGGGGCATACGAGACTTTGTATTGGTATAGCAGTACTTATTAGTCCTTAGATCCAAATAGAACTAGGCTAATCTCTAGCCAGTTAACTGCTAGTCAACTAACAACTCGTCCTGGCTGATCATTAGTCCTAGTCCATCTAAAGACCTAATTTGCTTGTAGAGACCGATGCTGAACGCCTGAACCCCACTACCGCATGTAATTAAGGCTGGACGAAAAATTCGAAGCTCGTTAGCTCGCTCGGCTCGTGGCTGGCTCGGCTCAGCTCGGCTCGGCTCGTTACGATAACGAGCCGAGCCGAGCCAGGATTTTAGCTCGTTAGCTATAACGAGCCAACTCGAGCTGGCTCGTGAGTCGCTCGCGAACTAAACGAGCCGTAGTTTTAGAGAAAAAGTCATCATAACTTATATTGGTTTTGTATTACTTCATGTCTTGCACATCACAAATGGATGATATGTTAGTTCATATGAATATTTTATTCGATTTAAGGTTATTGAATATATTATTTTTATATTATTAATATTTTTAAGCTTTAGATAAATGTAAATATTATATTTTGTGTATTTTTTATACCTGGCTCGCGAGCCTAACGAGCCAGCTTGAGCTCATAACGAGCTGAGCCGAGCTGGCTCGGCTCATTATCCAGTCTTACATGTAATACGTATGTAAGGGCTTCAACAACGCAGTCATCCATGAGCGTTAGCCCCGGTAAAAAAAAATCAAAGTCCACATAGGTCTTACAAGTTGAAGCCACAGCTCTACCGTTACGGGCTATACATGTATTTATCTCGTCATGGTCCCAAAGACTGTACTCCTACCTTGCTTAGTCTACGAGGGAAAAACTTGGCGCCAATAAAGTATTCTAACACCCTGCAAGGTCAGTGTTCTCTATGACACGACGGTCTGAAGTCGACATGAATGTTCCACCGTGATGTGTTGGAGAAGCCCTAATGCAACTTCTACTGCACGTGACACAGTCCATTTTCTGGCCACGAGTCCTTGACGCGCGTTGGAATGGTGGCCTGGTCTTTTGTCAGACCAAGCAGCCACGTCTTCTACAAGGACTTCTCACTCGAGCTGATGTAGACTGTAGTAGATCGATGTTGCACGCGAACGTGAAGGCCGGAGCATTCGGTCAGGGTGGAGCGTTGGGCACGGTATGATTTGACTCCTCTTCAGTTTTCCCCCTTCGACACTCGTGAGCCCCTTCCCTACATCTCAACTCGCCATGGACACTCGCACTCCTGCAAGTGCATAACAGCGAAGCAGGGCGATGTGTAGCTTGCACTAGTAGAAAGATGATTGTTTCCGGTGCCTGCTTTTTATTTTTATTGGCGGTTTTAGTTATCACGCGCCAGTAAAAATGAAACGGTGGACCCTAAAACCAAAACCGCCTGTAGAAATGGATTTCTACAGGCGGTTTGTTAAGACAACCGCCTGTGAAAATAAGATATTTCTACAGGCGGTTGTCTTAACAAACCGCCTGTAGAAATCCATTTCTACATGGGGTTCGTTAAGAAATCTGCCACTAGAAATACATGTAGCACCCAAAAATTTCAAATTTTAAAATTAGTGGGTTTCAAATAATTTAGATAACAATTAATGGGGAATTAGGATTTAAAAAATTTTTAGAAAAGAATATTTGGTGATGCATTCATATTGTTGCATTTATTTTACTTTGTGGTGTGGAATTTATTTTATTTGATTTGGTTTAGAAAATTCTATTTGAAAAAGGTTTTGAAAAATAAACAAATAAAGAAGAAAAAAAACAACTCACTTTCTTACCTGGCGGCCTGAAGGCCCGTTCGGGTCGGCCGGCGTGCTCCTTCCCTCTATTGCTCTTGGGCCATCAAGCCGAATCAGCTGCCCGCTCTTCCCAGCACGTTTTTGGGCCGGCCCAAGTACCGTAGCCGCGCCCTCCTCTCTCTTGCGGTCGCTGACCGTTGGGGCCCACATGTCAGCGCGTTTCTTCTTCCTTCTATCGTAACCGAGCCGGTCACGAACGTGATATCCACCGAATCAAAACCGTAGTTCTCGGGATTTCCAATCAAATTGAGGTGTCCCAACCCTATTTAAGCTAGATCCGAACCTGCCCTTCCTTTTTGTCCGCAAATTGAGTAGTAATTTTGCCCTAGCCGCGTTGCCGAACCCTAGAAGCCGCGGTGAGCTTCAATTCGTCACGTACAATCTTCCTCCGCCATCGTAAGCCGCTCTATCAGCTTTAGCATGATCTTTGGAGTTTGAGAGTGTTCTCAATTTGGCTATTAACTGCTTTTTGCGCCGCCACCATGAGCAGGAGGTCGGCCGTCCGCCCCTTTGAGCCGCCCGATTTGTTCGAGCCGTCTTCACCTCTTATTTCTTCCTAGGTGAGTTCGCGCTGAGTTTCTTTTTCGATTGGTGCAGTTTTCGCTTTGAATGGTGGCCGGAGTCACTGTAGCGACGAATTCCGGCGAGTTTTTGCTAAGGTCGGCCATGGCGCCGCCGCATGGTCATCCTCTCCGGTGTAGCGCCGCCGGGCCTCCCCCTTGGTTTAGCCACAGCCGTTCAAATCCGCATCAACAGCTGACAATAGAAGATACCCCTTCGCGGGGTAGTTTTTCTAAAGAGTCCCTGTTTTTTTCTAAATAGAACCCGCGATCCTTAGCGCAATATCCCGAATCCGTTTCCGTGCTTTGAAAGCGTATTTCTTTGCGGTAAATCAAAAATACGTTTTCGGATATTTACAGTTTTGCCACTAGGATTGTTTTGGCCATAAAATCTTTGTTTTAACTCCGATTTGATCCGTTCAAGTTGCGTTGGGTTCGTATTTGCGATCTCTACAAGTTAGTATAGTTGTACAATAGGTTTGGGAAAATTAATTTTCAAGGTTATATTTAAATAATTATTTATCTATAGGAAAATCTTAGAAAATTCATAACTTCCACGTTTTAAATCCGAATTTCGTGATCTTTACGTCTGTGTGATCGTAGGAACGTGTAGAAGAGTTTTATAAACTTTTATTACTGTTTTGTTACTGTTGGTGTACTGTTCTAATTATATCTCTTTGTTTGCTTCGTGTGTGTTTGATTGGATGCATGTATGTTGTTGATTGATGGTCGAGTATAGAAGGTGAGCAGTTTCTGGACGATCAGGAGTATTACTTTGAGCCAGATCAGCAGTATCATCCAGAGAGTTTTGATCAAGGCAAGTATAACATGGGACTATCCTTGTTACCTAGTTACTAAAATTATCATACATATGCATGTGTCTTCCTTGACAACCATAGAGATTATAACTTAGCTATTGATATCTTGTTTCCTTGTTACCTACGGGATATGCATTTGGGTAGTTGTTGCTAGTGCTTAATTATGAACAATGATCTTGTAATTTTACTAATGGGTTAAGCAATCAACCATTAAGATGATTTTATTACTGTTGACAAAGGGGACTAGAGCATTGTGTTGTGTTGATTGTTGTTGCTCTAGTTACTCTCCATAAGGACTTATCTGTAAGCGATAACCGGGATATACAGTACAGCTGTGAGGGCTATATGGCTCTGGCTTTAGTTGCTTAAAGGACCTTTTCTAGTTTGTTAGTGGTTACCTTAAATGGCGTAAGAACGGCTTGCCACGTTGGGTGTAGGACAGCCTCTAGTCAATGAGTATAGCAGAGAAGGAAGTGTGCCATTTGAAAAGGGGTTCCTACATCTGCCTGCAGAGTGAATCTAATGGCCCTAACTTGTTAGACGAACTTTTAAGTGGCTTTATATGATTTCTGGTGTTTTGGGAATAGCCTCCCCATGCATTTGGAAGTTATGACTCACAGTGAAAGTGTACACCTCTGCGCAGAGTTAAAAACTGGTATACTAGCCGTGCTCACGGATACGAGCGGCCTTGGGATTCTTACAGAATAGTTGATCATAACTGTTATATCATGTTTAATTACTGTTGATTATTATTATACTCATGTTAATGCTATTCATTATTCTTATTACAATTGATCATTGATTCATTAATGGGAAGTGAATTACCTTGATGCTACTCAATTGCTAAATACATGATAAATAAAAGCTAAACGCAGTTAAACAATGTCTAGCCTTTTTGTGCCTCATGAACCCTGTGTTGTACTTGTTGAGTTCGACATGGACTCACCCTTGCTATTTCCACCATAACAGATGAAGATTATGAGGAAGATTATCGTAATGAGTACTAGTCTTGGTGTCAACCAGTCAACCGTGTCCCTGTGTTTGAAGTTTCCGCTGGAGATCTACTATTAGTCATTATTATTTATCGTTCAAGACTATGTGTTAAATACTTATTCGCTATGTAATAAGCACTGTGATGATACTATGTAATTTGTCTACTTGTGTGTGCGATCATGTCCTGGGGTGCATATGAGTCTTTTATGCATCCTATTTTTGTCCTTAAAAATGGGTGTGACAAATTGGTATCAAAGCCGTGTTGACTGTAGGACGCAAGCCTAGTTAGAATGGTCGTTATTAGCATCCATGCTTCACTTATTTCATGCTTATTGCTTTCACCTTGCTAATTACTAAATTTTTATGCTTCCTCTACTTTATTCTATTGCGAAAATACATTGATTCTATCTAATCTATGTCTAAATCTTGTAGATGCCTCCTCATCCCCGTCTGTCCGCTGCACAGTACATTGCCCGTTTCAAACCCCAGGAGCCCCATGTAGATGGTGAACAAGAGTTATCTGATGCTGAATCAAGAGTTGGTGACACACTAATGGAGGATTTAGTTATGGGGTGGACTACGAAGTTTCAGATCATGGTTCCTAAAGCTGATGCTTTCTTCTATGACATGCTGACAAGAACCTTGGACAACTACTACTATGATTGGGAAGCTACGTTGGAGTATCACTGCACGAAGTATAGTCATCCATGGATGGATTCTTACTGGAAGACTGAGCTATGGGTCAAGACAAGGGATCCTACCACAAAGGAGTCTAAGGTGGAGTCAAAGTTCATTACCCGAGTGAGCCGGGCAACTGTAGAAACAAGCATGGAGGATGTCGCCTATAATGCGTTTGTTTACTACCATGGTCTACGCTCGGACAAGACATTACAGGGTGCACTCCGACATTTTCCTTGTTTCTTACATGACAAGGGTGTCTGGACCGTGCCGCTTGCAGATGATTCATCCTTGACTTTATAAGCTATAGTGGGACTGGTTCGTGAATTGGCTCTCCATGAGGTGGATTTGAAGGATGAGTTGCTAAAGGAAAAAGAACTTAAGGAACAAGCTTATAAGGAGATCAATGAACTAAGGGCAGAGCTAGGCTGTCCCAAGATTTATGAGAAGCTTAATTAAGATTCGGAAATCCCTATGTAATAAGAACGATAGTAGTTGCGAGTCAATTTGAGTTTGGTTGTTTTGAGAGTCAATTTGTGGTGTGAACAATTGTGTGATTGATGGATTGTTATTATGATAATGTGTGATTTGGATCTTTGTAATGTGTGCTGGAGTTTTGTAGACATGTCTACAAGTTCCATGGTTAAGAATATTAAGTTTGATCAAGAATATATTAGTTGGGTGTGAGGTAAACTTGGTTCTGTCCTTTGCTGACTTCTGGATCAGTCTGGGATGTTTTAGAAATAACTTAAAATCTGTTCGTGAGAAATTTAAGAAATTTTACTGGGAATAATTAGACTTATGTACCTTTCCAACCCCACAAGAATCACCTTATTATCTATTATGAGCTAAGAGATATACCTGTTCTAAGTTGGGATCACTGCGCAGTCTGGAATTCTGGAACAGTTTCGGTTAAGTTCAGTTTTTAACTAATTTATTGATAGAATCAGAAAAAGTGTTGTGAATAAAAGTTGTATATAATTTTGTAAGCTTTCAAACCATGTAAAAATCATCTTAATTGGACATCTGTAACTCGAGATATGGCAGTTTTACTGAGTTGCTGAAATTGGAATTCGTCTAGAGAAATCAGATTTGCTTATCTGTTAAATACATCATCTTGGATAATACTGAACTTCATTTTCTGTGTTTTGAAAACAGATGTCAGGCAGAGGTTGTGGCAGGGGTCGTGGAGGTGCTAACCCACCTATTACTATGGAGGAACTTATGAATACCCAGAATCAGATGATGCAGATGTTCATGCAACACATGCAGAACAATCCCCCTGTAGGAGGACCACCACCTGTTCAGGTGAGAGACAAACGTGGGGAATTTTTGAAGGGACGCCCTCCAATGTTCTCTCATGCTGCTGATCCTTTGGAGGCCGATGATTGGGTGAGAGCAGTTGAGAAATAGTTGAACATCGCTCAATGCAATGATATGGAAAATGTGTTATATGCATCTGGTCAGTTACAGGGGACAGCACAAACTTGGTGGGAGGGAGTCGTATTAAGCTGCATGTCCTAACAATGCTCCTCCTATCACTTGGAATGAATTTGGTAGAGATTTTCGAGCTCGTCATATTTTTGAGGGTATAATTGAGCTAAAGCAGGAAGAATTCAGAAATCTTAGGATGAGACAGATGAGCGTTAGTGAGTATCATGACAGGTTCACGCAGTTGGCTCGCTATGCTCCTAATGAAGTGAGGGAAGATGCAGATAGGCAGCGTCTTTTCCTAAAAGGGATTTATTATGATCTTCGTTTGCATTTGAAGGGTAATAACTATGCTAGTTTTCAAGAGCTTGTGAATAAGGCTATCGTGCTGGATAATAAACGTAGAGAGATGGATAGGAAAAGAAAGATGAAAGGACAAGGTGTTGGAAACAATAACCGCCAGCGTACCAATTCTCAGCATGGGTTTCATTCTAAATTCTAGGGACCAGTTAGTCAGTGGAGCCGTAATTCAAATCAACAGTGGTCACAGAATCGACAGAATAATCAGTTCCAACAATGACCTTAGTATCAGCAGAAGCAGTTCCAACAGCAGAGTGGTCAGCAAACTCAACGCCAGGGTAATTCTAACTCTACTCCAATGAAGACCAGTGCACCTAGTACCCCCAATCTATGTTATCGCTGTGGAGAGCCTGGACATTATGCTAATCATTGTCCCAAGAAGCAGAATCAGCAGACACCGTAGGGGCAGAGACCATCTAATACTGGAAAGGTGAATCATGTGTCTACTGAAACAGCACAGACGGAGCCTGAAGTAATGCTTGGTACGTTCAATGTCCATTCTACTCCTGCAACCATTCTTTTTGATTCTAGAGCTTTGTATACCTTTATTTCCAACATATTTGTTAGAATACATAGTGTACCCATGCTTGCCATGAAAGAACCTGTTGACATCGTTTTTTGGCACGTGTCAAGATGGTCAGAAGGGGCTAATCAACAGAAGAAAAATTACTGTGTAGGCTGATAGCCGATGAAAGTCAGCTTGTAAAGAGGGATGCCTATGAGTGCTGGCGGTGTATGGAGAAGTTAATTCAAATTGAAGTGTTGCCGATAAGGTTAAGGATATTATTGTCGATGCCGATGAAAGAAGACTTGAAGGCTGCTGCCGATGAAACAGGGAGTGTGCCGATAGAATGGAGGTCGATGGGGATTCCATCGTAGTTGAGGCAGACTAGGGAATAAGATAGGAATTAATTTCCTTTTCTATGTTTATTAGAGTCAGTCATGTGTTTCCTTAGATTTGGATTTAGTGTCCTAGTCGTATTTGGTTACGTTTATGTAGATCAGGATATAAATATAGAGTGAAGGGCAATGTAATGATGAATCAATCAATATAAAAAAACCAGCTTTTACTCTCATTTACATCTATTTACTTTTCGGCGACTTCGTCAATTTGCATATTTTTCCTTTTTACGAGTTCTCATCGATTCGGCGAGTTGCATTGCTCCAGTGCAATCTTCGATGATCTTCAAGTTCCGCGTGAGTACCTCTTGGCTGTGACTTATGGGCGTATCGCTGTTGTCAGGACCAAAGTGCTCGTATCTTCATCCTTGTCGATTAACAGGTCAAATCGACTGGCACGCTTTGGATATCGATTTCGGGTATTAGCCCTTTGTGTTTGTAGATCCACTTTTGTATCAACACATCTTTTGGCACGCCTGGTGGGACAAGATCTAATCAATATGTTCAATCCTGAGATTGATGCGGGGAACATCATCGCGGTATCAGAAGAAGATCTTAAGGAAGAACAGAAGCAGGCTATGGAAAAGGCTATAGAAGAATACAGACAGCTTTGCTTGAAGTCATTCAGCTTGAACAAGATTGGACAAGTTATCCAGAAGCAAGATTTGTCGTTGCCTCGGCAAGTTACCTTTGATTCTAATCTGGGTAAACTTCAAGAGATGATTAATTCTGCAGTAAATCATGCTTTAATTAATCACTCCAATGTGTTGTCCAATACTGTTCATAATGCTGTGGTTCGAACTTTCAAAGAAGGGCAAGTGTCACCGCATTACATTGGGCCTGCCTATCATCAACCAGAGTCAGCATCTGTTATTACTCCATCGGCTCCCCCAGCTGTTGTGGGTACAGAAGTTTCTTTCCCTCCAGTATCAGCAGGCTTATCTAACGTACAATCTACACCGATGCGATCAGATTCAGTATTATCAGGACGAGTTCAGCTTAATACAGATCTATCGGCATCGGCTTTATCAGGTCCTGTGCCACAGAGTAACCAGACTCCTGCTAATTGGTGGGGATACGGTATGCCTCCAGAGCCATCTGCTTTTAACTCTGGGTTACCTCAAGTGTTTGACACAGCAGGAAAAGCTCCTATGCCATCGGCTGGTTCGCCGATAGCTCAAGTTCCTCAATATACTATGGCAACTACTGTGCAACCAACTCTAGGAGGTTTCCAGATACCTGTGGGTCAAACATCTAATTCAAGTCCATCGGCAAACTTGTTACCGATGCAACAGAAGGCTCCTGCTGTAAGTCAACCTGGAGTCCAGTTCATGCCTCAAGCTGGTTGTAATTATCCAGCAATGCCAACAAATTACCAGCCATCGGCAAATTTTGTACCAATGAACGCTAATAATAGTTGGTCAGGGCAGTTTCCAACTCAACATACAGTTCAGCCAAATCAGCAAGTTGCAGGGATTCATCCAGGTCATATGCACGCTGGTTTTCAGAATCAAGCATCGACAGCTCAGCCGATGAATCCTTTCCAGCAGGTTAATGGACCACAAATAGTGGCAAATATGCCAATTGCTGAAGATTGTGGGCCACAAAGATATGCAGAGGGATATCAGCAAGTACCTCCGGTGGAAATTCAACCATATCGTCAACAAGATGTTGATGCTTTTTGGGCCGATAAAATAGTAGAGATTATGAAGGATCAGTTTGGGATAAAGCCCAAGGTCAATACCTATTCTTATCGGACTCCATATCCTCCGGCATATGATTTAATTCCTCTCCCAAATCGGTACAAGGTACCAGATTTCACTAAGTTCTCTGGGCAAGATGATACATCAACCATGGAACATGTTAATCGCTTCATTATTCAATGTGGAGAGGCAGCTAGTAGAGATGAATTAAGAGTTCATTTGTTTTCATCATCTCTTTCTGGATCAGCATTCACATGGTTTATTTCATTACCGCCAAATTCTATTATTACTTGGGCTGATCTAGAAAAGCAATTTCATAAATATTTCTTTGCTGGAGTTCATGAAAAGAAGCTTACCGATTTGGTAAAATTGAGACAACGCAATGATGAATCAGTGGAAAGCTTTGTGCAAAGGCTACAAGATGTAAAAAATAAGTGTTATAGCCTGGTACTGGATGATCGGCAACTTGCCGATTTGGCTTTCCAAGGATTGTTGCCACACCTTAAGGATAGATATGCTTCTCAAGAGTTTGAAAGTCTAAGTCATCTCGTGCAAAGGATTTCTGATCAAGATACTAGGGTTTTTGAACCCAAAAGGAATTGGAACAAGAAGGTTTCATTTGTCGAAGAGGTGGAAGATTCTGATTCAGATGAAGAACCAGTTATCGGTTTGGCTGAGTGGGTTAAGAATAAAAAGCCGATATCTTGTCCTTTTGGTCAAAAAGAGCCAGAAAAGTTTACTTTCGATATCACCAAAGCCGATAAGATATTTGATCTTCTACTTCAAGAGGGCCAGATTAAGCTGTCACCTAATCATGTGATCCCATCGGCAGAAGAGTTGAAGAAAATACTGTATTGCAAATGGCACAATGCAACTTCACATAGTACAAATGAGTGCAAAGTGTTTAGGCAACAGTTACAATTAGCTATTGAATCTGGGAGAATTAAATTTGGTAATTCCAAGATCCAGAAGCCGATGAAAATTGATCAACATCCTTTTCCAGCAAATATGTTGGATGCTGAAAGAAAGATTAAGGTGTTGACATCAGAAGCTGCTGAGAAAAACGCATCGGTAGATCCCCAACATCGGATAACTACCGATGATGCAAAAGGCAAGGGACTACTAGGAGAAAGTAGCAGTTCTGGAAAGCCTCCTCGATCTGGCATTGTGATTACCCATCGAAGGCAACAGGAGGGCTGGCGTCAGCAAAGGGACCGATATCGACAACAGCAAGAAGAGAGACGCCGAGAGGAGTGGAATCGACATAAGGATCATTGGAGGTGTCCGTTTTTTATTCATTGCTGGGAAGAAGGTATTAAATTACCTACTGTTGAAAATTGCCCAGAGTGCAATGGTTATTATGGGGTTAATCGTTCAGAAAGGAGGTTTTAACCTGGCAATCAAGGTTTGTCAATCAATGAGCCGATCAGAGGTAAAGCATCAGTACATGATCGGCTGGGGGGCAGGCTTAGTGTACATGAGAGGCTTGGTAAACGCGTTGCATATTTTCCAAGAAACCAAGAGGAGCTTGAAGAGATGGCAAACGCAAGAGTTCCTGATGAAGAAATATTTTATAGGGATCCTAATATACGTCGTGTAGAGTCAACTAGGACCTATTATCAACCAGTTTGGAAAACTAAACTTCCTCAATGGTGTCCAAAAGGTTTGACAAAGACACAGAAAAGGAGGATGCAGCGAGAGCGTCAAGAGGACTTATACCAAGAAGAGAATTCCTCCAATGAGAGATCTGGTAATTAGCAGTGGCAAATAAAGCACAAAAATAAAGGCCCATCGGCAGATGTCAATATGGTGTTTATGTTGCCGATGGAATTTTTGGCACTCCCTGATAATGAGGAAGAAGTTGTTTTCTCTAACCAAATAGCTCAATTAACGCTAGATCCAATGATGGCTGTTTTTGAGAAACCTGCCGATGATGAGAAACAACATCTCAAGGCTTTGTTTGTGAAAGGCAGAGTTGATGGGCAGCCTGTATCTAAGATACTTATTGATGGAGGAGATGCGATTAATATTATGCCTTATGTGATGTCTCGGAAACTTGGTAAGGGAGATCAAGACTTAACTAAAACCGATATGATGCTAAAGGATTTTGAAGGCAATGTGTCACCGGCTAAAGGGGCAGTGTGCGTTGAGTTGACCATTGGCAGCAAAACCTTACCAATGACTTTCTTTGTTATTAATGGCAAGGGTGCATATAATCTGCTTCTAGGAAGGGATTGGATTCATGCTAATTATTGTGTTCCTTCTACAATGCATCAGTGCCTTGAACAATGAATTGGGGATAAAATTGAAGTTGTTCCTGGTGATTCTTCTTATATCATCGCATCGGTAGAATCAGACACTTATGAACGAACCAAGTGCATATCAGGAGAAGCTTGGTAAAAAAAGTTCCTCAAGGTTGCCGA
This sequence comes from Saccharum spontaneum, assembly GCA_022457205.1. Taxonomy (NCBI): domain Eukaryota; kingdom Viridiplantae; phylum Streptophyta; class Magnoliopsida; order Poales; family Poaceae; genus Saccharum; species Saccharum spontaneum. The sequence goes on from CM039614.1 coordinate 19,053,030, forward strand.
TTATAAAATTCCACCGATCCAAGCAGTCGGTTCTGAAGAAGAATTTTAATGGATAGGTTTGCCGATGATGGAAAATTAGGTCAAGGGTTTACATCGGCTGATGATTTAGTAGAAGTAGATATTGGTGAGGGTGATAGGCCAAGGCCTACTTTTATTAGTGCTAAGTTAAATTCCAAGTGTAAACAGCAATTAGTCAATTTGTTAAAAGAGTATAAAGATTGTTTTGCTTGGGATTATACTGAAATGCCTGGATTAGACCGATCGATAGTTGAACATCGGTTGCCTATTAAGTTTGGATTTCGGCCACATCAGCAGCCAGCATGCCGATGCAATCCTAATATTCTTCCTGATATTAAGGTCGAAATAACTAAATTAATTGAGGCAAAGTTTATTCGGCAGTGTCGATATGTGGAGTGGATTTCTAATGTGGTTCCTGTTTACAAGAAAAATGGGAAACTTCGTGTTTGTATTGATTTCAGGAATCTCAATAAAGCCACACCGATGGATGGTTATCCAATGCCGATTGCTGATTTGTTGATTGATGCTGCAGCAGGACATCAAATTATCAGCTTCATAGATGGTAATGCGGGTTATAATCAAATATTCATGGCTGAAGAGGATATTCCCAAGACTACTTTTAGGTGTCCAGGTCATGTGGGATTATTTGAATGGATAGTTATGACGTTTGGTTTGAAAAATACCGGTGCTACTTATCAAAGGGCTATGAACTTTATTTTTCATGAATACATCGGCACATTAGTAGAGATCTACATCGATGACATAGTGATTAAGTCTAAAGATATCACAAAGCATCTAACTGATCTACGAAAGATACTGGAGTGCACAAGGAAGCATGGATTAAAGATGAATCCTAATAAATGTGCATTTGGTGTATCAGCAAGATAATTCTTGGGTTTTATGGTGCATCAGCGGGGCATTGAAATTAGTAGGAAGTCTATTGAGGCAATCAACAAGGTGGTTGCTCCTGCCAATAAAACTGAATTACAATCTTTGATCGGTAAGATTAATTTTATCAGGAGATTCATATCTAATCTGTCGGGTAAGATCAAGGCTTTCATTCCTTTACTGAAATTGAAAGCCGATCAGGAATTTAGATGGGGAGATGAGCAGCAATTAGCCCTAGATGAAATTAAGAGCTACTTAACAAATCCTCTAGTGCTAGTTCCACCTCAACACGGGAAACCTTTCAGATTGTATTTGTCAACTGATGATACTGTTATCAGTTCAGCTCTTATTCAAGAATTTGAGGGGAAAGAACGTGTTATTTATTATTTGAGCAGACGGTTAGTGGATGCTGAAACCAGGTATTCAGCTGTCGAGAGATTATGTTTGTGTCTATACTTTTCTTATATTAAGTTGAGGCATTATTTACTATCGGCTGAATATACTGTCATATGCAAAGACGACGTGGTCAAATATATGCTGTCGATGCCAATATTAAGTGGTAGAATTGGCAAATGGATTTTAGCGTTATCAGAATTTGACCTATGTTATGAATCGGCTAAGGCAGTTAAGGGACAGGTTATGGCTGATTTTGTTACTCAACATTGCAACACAGTGGACTCTCTAGAGATTGCTCCTTGGACACTTTTCTTTGATGGGTCTACATGTGGTGAAGGGGCAGGCATCGGCATTGTGTTAATTTCCCCTTAGGGGAAGAAGTATGAGTTTTCATTGCCGATTGTTGCTACATCAACAAACAATCAGGCTGAATACCAAGCTTTGATAAAAGGGTTAGAATTGCTTAAGGAAGTACGTGCCGATGCTGTTGAAGTTTTTGGTGATTCTATGCTAGTTATAAATCAGTTGGTTGGAATTTATGAATGCCGAAGTGAAGTTTTAATTTCATATTATGAGAAATGTCTGCAATTGTTGAAAGGGTTTAGGAATTTTCATCTAGAACATGTTTCTCGATTGCATAATGAAGAGGCTAATCGATTAGCTCAGCATGCTTCAGGGTATCAGCTTATTCAAGAAGTATTAACATCGGTAGTTGATACCGATGACTGGAGAAAGGAAATTGTTGATTATTTAAAGAATCCATCTAAAAAGGTTGAAAGACGTATAACGTTCCAAGCTACCAAGTATGTGCTCCTTGATGATGAATTATATTACCGTACCATAGATGGAGTTTTACTCAGATGTGTTGGCATCGATGAATCAAAAGGCTTGATGGGTGAGATTCATGAAGGAGTATGTGGGGCTCATCAGTCAGCTTTCAAGATGAAATAGATGATCAGAAGGAATGGATATTATTGGCCGACTATTCTCGAAGATTGTTTTAAATATTTTAAAGAATGTTAGGAATGTCAAAAATTTGGTAATATTCAAAGAGCACCCGCATCGGCTATGAACCCCATAATTAAGCTTTGGTCGTTCCGGGGTTGGGCTATTGATCTCATCGGTCAGATTTATCCACCATCGAGTAAGGGGCATAAATTTATTCTGGTTGCTACCGATTATTTCACAAAGTGGGTTGAAGCAATTCCTTTGAAAAAGGTGACATCGGCTAATATGATTTATTTTGTGAAAGAGTATATTGTTTACCGATTTGGTATTCCTCAAACCATCACTACCGATCAGGGTACCATGTTTATATCGGGCGAATTTGATGAGTTTGCTATAAGTATGGGGATTAAAGTTTTGAATTCTTCACCATATTATGCCCAGGCTAATGGTCAGGCTGAGGCTTCTAACAAAGGAATTATCAAGCTCATTAAGCGCAAAATTAAAGAATATCCTAAGAGGTGGCATACAGTATTAAATGAAGCCTTGTGGTCATATCGGATGGCGTGTCATGGTGCCACCAAGGTAACACCTTATCAGTTGGTATATGGACACGACGCAGTATTGCCTTGGGAGATTAAAATTGGCTCTAGGCGAATACGTTCTCAAGATCAATTACCAGCCGATGACTATGATACCCTTATGAAAGATGAGTTGGAAGATGTGGCAGGTCATCGGTTAAAGGCTTTAGCTAGCATCGAAGAGAATAAGAAAAGGGTAGCCAGATGGTATGACAAGAAGGTGAAAATAAAGGAGTTTGTTGATGGGGATTTAGTTTGGAAGTTGATTTTACCGATTAGTCAAAGTTTGGCAAATGGTCGCCTAATTGGGAGGGTCCATATCAGATAAATCAATCTGTTCCTGGTAATGCATATATTCTCGAAACCCTCGAAGGGGTTGTGTTTCCTAGAGCATTAAATGAAAAATATTTAAAGAAGTATTACCCTAGTATCTGGATAGATGCATAAAAGTATAATTGCCGATAATAATCCTATCGGCTAGAGTTAAAACAAAGTATTAATATGTTATTGCCGATGCACTAGATGAGAATTACAGGTTTAACAAAGATTGGATAGCCGATATTGCACGCAGGCGAATTTCATCGGCTTCCTTCAATTCTTTAGTGTCTTCATCGGCGACCCCCTCCACAGGCTTGAGTTTCTTTTTCAAGGCCAAGGCCTTGCGAGCTTGGACATCCCTTTCTTGCTGAAGGGTTTTGATGACGTCAGGAAGCTGGTCTTCTTCTTTCTTGGCGTGAGTCAGGGCTGCTTCAACTTCTTCCAGTTCAGCTAGAAGAGCTGCTCTCTTTGCCGATAGATCCAGAATCTTCTGCTTAAGATCGACACCTGAGGTTTGCAAGTTGCTGATGCTTTTATGCTTCTCATCGGCAGTTTGTTTTAGCTGTAGCATCTCTTCCTTGAGCTGGGCTTGAGCTACTCTATCGGTGATACGGTGAGCAGCCCGTTGATATTGAAGTTGTCGGCTCTCTAGAAAGACTGCTGGGAAGAGAGTTTCTTCAACATCGGCAGGAACTTGGCCACGGATTGTCTTGAAGATGGTTTTTGCAGGATCTGAATCGTTTACCAATTGAGCAGTATCTTGTTGTAACAGATTCAGAAGGGTTTCTAGCTTGCCATAAATTTCTGCCGATATTGTTCCCAGTGCTAGGGAAGAACTCGCTTCTTCTCCATCATCATCGGAGATGTCGATAGCAAAAGAAAACAAGCTATCAGAAGAATCTTGTTCCTATGAAGAGGAAAGGGAGTTAGAGATCCTACCTAAGGATAGATATGGATATTATAAATCGAATAGGTCAATCGGTTTACTTGCTTCAAGGCAATTTCTTGGGCCTGGCTAGAGGGAGCAGCTTGAAGGGGTTAATGTGAAGGATCGGCAGAGATTGCCGATGGGATATCTTCTATGACTTCATCAGTAGTTGGCCCTTGGGGTATGATGGCCAATGATACATTTTGTGCAGGAGGGTCAACTTGTTCAACTACATCGGTTGGCTGACTAATAGGTATTGGAGCAGATGCAGGGACTGGCATAGATTTCTGTCATTTTTGCTGAGCTTCGGCATCAGTTAAAGCTTTACGCTTTACTTGGATCTCAGCGACAGTTGGCTGGGGGGCATCGACACTTGTTGATTGAGGAGCTTGAGCGCTTTGTATGCTTGCCTATGTATCCATTTGTTGCTGCAAAATAAGTGTAAGATTGGATGTTTGACAGATAAAATGTAAAGATAAAAGAATACCTATAAAGGCTAGTTGGAGGTAGTGGTGCTTGATGTTGGAGTTGTCGATGACAATCTAGCCACAGCTCTTACACCCTGATGGTTACATGTTAATATAGTTTGTATCGGCAATGAATAAAAATAAACAAGGTTATTACCTTAAATGCCTTAATTAGGCTTGTAGCGGCAGCCATTGGAGTGGCCCTAGATGTTGCCAGTTTTGATCTGGAGGTGATAGTCTTGGCACGGGTCCTCTAGAAAGTTAAAGCGGCTAAGGTGGGGGCGTTGTAGCCGATCACTGAAACTGGGGAGATAGGTTAGAGGTTGAAAGGTTTCCCACTCTTGCTTATGGATGGAACTGGGTCATCGGCCTGTTACGAGAAAGATTAGCTGCCGATATATGAAAAAGAAGAAACAAAAGAAAGTTAAAAGAAACTTACTACATCGTCAGGAATGGCGTAGTCGGGATTGATCATGTGCCGATATATATGGACGGATGTTGAGAATAATTGTTCCTTCCACTCTTGCCACCATTGCTTATATGATTCTGTAATAAAAGACGCTGGTGACCAGGCGGAGAGATCAACATTTGAGATATCAGCATCGGGGGCGAGTCTTACTACCCTGCTCCACTCAGTTCCGGTGGTGATTGTTTCTCTGGGCTTGATCACATCGGCAAAGTACAACTTGATTGGCAGTTGCCCAAAAGCCAGTTGACGAGATACTGCCGATGGATTGTAGAACTCATAAGTAGTATTGGAATTTTTCCCACTACCAAATGTGTTCACCGGGATTGCCCTGGAAGTAATGATGGCCATCATAAGCTCATTATCTTGGTTCAGCTCGTCATCGACAAAGTTGAAGAGAAGGGGGAACTTGTTATCTTCATCGATATAGGGTACCCAAGCCCTATGATCGCGAGGGAGACCGTTGTAGAAGTTCTGGAAAAATCTGCCGATTTGATCTTCATTAGCCTCTGTTCTAGGGAGGACAATTATAGCTTCACCGAAGTTGAGAGGGGGGCGTGTTGCCGATTCCTCATCTCCAAGGACATAATCTTCGGTGATTTCTCGTGGGAATTCTTGGGCGAAGAAATCCCACTGCAGACGTTTATGCATATGGGCATTTAGCCACATATCGATGAACCACCATGGGCCTCCCAAATTGTCGATGGGTTCACAAAGTAAAAGCTTATGGGATACTTGGTGGAGGAGGTGGTAGGTGGAGCTCAGAAGGTATCGACCGAGCGGGAACCTTACACCGTTGGCCAAGAGTTCGGCTGCAGGAAGGAAAGCGTTGGTTGGTCCTACCGATCGACCACAGAAAATAAATTTCTCCAACCACATATTCAGGAATATGGCGTGTTCCCTCTGGTTAACAGTACTAGTCCTTCGGTATTCCTGGATGTATCCTGTCCAGCCGTCGATGTTGCGTGTGTTCACTCTATATTCGGCTTTTCTGCCATAGATGGAGCCTTCATCGACAGTTGAGATATCTAAGCCAATGAGCATGTATACATCGGCAAGAGTAGGGGCGGATGGACCATGGCCAAACATGAAGGTGTTTGTTGTGTCTGACCAGAAGTGAGCGGCGGCTATCATCATGGATTCATTCTTCTGCATATCGGCAATAGACAGCCTAATGCATTGGTCTATTTTCCGCTCTGCCCAATACACCTGCATCGATCTGTTAACCCTCAAATATCAATCTTTCCACCCTTTGGTGGGTTTGGGCCAGGATCAGAATGTATCTTTCCATAGATTCAAAGAAAAATTTTGAGCTTTGAAGGGGATTCTGTTAGCTTCTGCGTTGATCAAATCAGTTGGATCTGGGTCGCCCATTGGACCTAGGCATTGGAGGGGTGGTTGGTCGGTTGGAATAACCAATTTGTTGCGTAGTTCCTAAGTTCGGAGGATCAAAAGAATGGAAAAAGAAGAAAAAATTACCAACTGTAAGAACTTGCAAAGACCAAAGGAATCAAGGTAAAAATAATGGAAGAAGAACGAACTGCAGGAACGTTGAAGTTGATCGCCATTGCTCTGAGAAGGATGAGGGTGCAAGCTGGAGACTTGAAGTTGATGCTGGAAGGAGCTCTTGTTGGTTGAGATCGCGCGGTTGTTCGTCAGGGTCGCCGCCGGAGAGAGAATGCCAAAGGTCGAGGTCTGAGGGTAGAAGACGAGCGTTCCGAAGAAATCTATTTATAGGCCGCTTGGAGTAGGGGTATTCTTGACTTATCTCTATGCCGCGCGCGTGTGGGTCGAGGTGGTTCAGATGGATATGGTAACTATTCGCACGATAATCAAGGGATTGTACAGAAGATTTGATGGCAAGTAATCATAACTTGGAAGAGATCTTGGTACAGGATCTTTCAGTTCAAAAATGGTGGCGTTGTTATGTTAAGATCTTGCCGATAGGTTGTTATTTCGGTATCTCAACTGTAATTGGGGCAAGAATAGTTGGAAATTGTGCGATATTTACTGAGATGCATGAATTAGAGCTAGATTTGATTAGATTCAGTAACAGATTATGTTATGCTTGGAGAATGAGTTGAGAAAAATAGGTAAAGGCAAGCATTATCTGGAGTAAATTTCGAAGCATCAATATCTTATACTCCGAAATTGGGGGGCATGTGTTGACATCGTTTTTTGGCACGTGTCAAGATGGTTAGAAGGGGCTAATCAACAGAAGAAAAATTACTATGTAGGCTAATAGCCGATGAAAGTCAGCTTGTAAAGAGGGCTGCCTATGAGTGGTGGCGGTGTATGGAGAAGTTAATTCAAATTGAAGTGTTGCCGATAAGGTTAAGGATATTATTGTCGATGCCGATTAAAGAAAACTTGAAGGCTGCTGCCGATGAATCAGGAAGTGTGCCGATGAAAGAAGACTTGAAGGCTGCTGCCGATGAAACAGGGAGTGTGCCGATGGAAAGGAGGTCGATGGGGATTCCATCGTAGTTGAGGCGGACTAGGGAATAAGATAGGAATTAATTTCCTTTTCTATGTTTATTAGAGTCTGAGTTGTATCAGAGTCATGTGTTTCCTTAGATTTGGATTTAGTGTCCTAGTCGTATTTGGTTACGTTTCTGTAGATCAGGATATAAATATAGAGTGAAGGGCAATGTAATGAGGAATCAATCAATATAAAAAACCAGCTTTTACTCTCATTTACATCTATTTACTTTTCGGCGACTTCGTCAATTTGCATATTTTTCCTTTTTATGAGTTCTCATCGATTCGGCGAGTTGCATTGCTCCAGTGCAATCTTCGACGATCTTCGAGTTCCACGTGAGTACCTCTTGGCCGTGACTTCCGGGCGTATCGCTGTTGTCAGGACCAAAGTGCTCGTATCTTCATCCTTGTCGATTAACAGGTCAAATCGACTGGCACGCTTTGGATATCGATTTCGGGTATTAGCCCTTTGTGTTTGCAGATCCACTTTTTCATCAACAGAACCTCTCTTAGTAAATTCCCCTGGAGGTACAATGCAAACTACTAATCGGTGTCTTGCAATTAGTATGATTTTAAGGGGGGTAGAGTTTAAGATAACTCCTATAGTGTTGAGGACATCTGGTATTGATGTGATTTTGGGTATGGATTGGATGAAACAAAACCAGGCAGTGATTCAGTGTCAACAGAAAGTAGTAGTTGTGACTGCACCTAATGGGGATAAGATCAATGTGGATATAGCAGTGCAGAAGCAGCCAACCGCTTTGGTGAATCAGCTTGATGATGATGCTATCAAAGAGAATTCAGTTATTGATGAATTTCTAGATGTCTTTCCTGATGATTTGCCAGGTATGCCACCTGACCGAGACATTGAATTTCTTATTAAATTATTACCTGGAACTTCACCTATAGCCAAACGACCATATAGAATGGGAGTAGATGAATTAGAAGAACTTAAAAAACAAATTAAAGAATTACAAGACAAAGGTTTTATTCGTCCTAGTTCTTCACCGTGGGGTGCACCAGTTATTTTTGTTGATAAGAAAGATGGAGGTCAGAGGATGTGTATTGATTATCGGTCACTAAATGAGGTAACTATCAAGAACAAGTACCCTTTGCCCAGAATTGATGATTTGTTTGATCAGTTGAGAGGTGCTTGTGTGTTCTCTAAGATTGATTTGCGTTCTGGTTATCATCAATTGAAGATTCGTGCCTCTGATATTCCAAAGATAGCTTTTACTACGAGGTATGGGTTGTATGAGTATATTGTTATGTCATTTGGTTTGACCAATGCACCTGCCTACTTTATGTACATGATGAATAAGGTGTTCATGGAATATCTAGATAAGTTTGTGGTGGTATTTATTGATGATATATTAGTATTTTCCAAGACGGAGAAAGAGCATGCTGAACATTTGAGGTTGGTTTTGCAGAAACTTAGAGAGCATAAACTGTATGCTAAGCGAAGTAAATGTGAGTTTTGGTTGAAGGAAGTTTCTTTCCTTGGTCATATTGTTTCTAATGGGGGAATATCAGTGGATCCAGGCAAAGTAAAGGGTGTATTGAATTGGAAACCACCTACTGATGTTAGCGAGATTCGTAGTTTCTTGGGTTTAGCTGGATATTACAGGCGGTTTATTGAAGGGTTTTCTAAACTTGCTAAACCTATGACATCTCTGTTAGAGAAGAATGCCAAGTTTGTATGGTCTGATAAATGTCAAGCTAGTTTTGAGGAATTGAAGAAGAGGTTGACTACAACACCTGTTTTGGTATTGCCAGATTTGAGTAAGAAGTTTTCTATTTATTGTGATGCTTCTCGTCAAGGTTTGGGATGTGTTCTTATGCAAGAAGGCAGAGTTGTTGCTTATGCATCTAGACAGTTGAGAAAGCATGAGTTGAATTATCCTACGCATGATTTGGAGTTAGCAGCTGTAGTTCATGCTTTGAAGATTTGGAGACATTATTTGGTTGGGCATAAGAGTGATATATACACCGATCATAAGAGTTTGAAGTATATTTTCACTCAGTCTGATCTGAACTTGAGGCAACGTAGATGGTTAGAATTGATTAAAGACTATGATATAGAGATACACTATCATCCTAGTAAGGCCAATGTAGTAGCTGATGCTCTTAGCAGGAAAAGTTATGCCAATGAGATACAAACATTGTCCATGACTAGTGAGTTATGTGCTGAATTTGAATATTTGAATTTGGGAATTGTTACTAATACAATGGAATTAGTGATAGAACCTACCTTAGAGCAAGAAATTTACAAGGGTCAGTTGAAGGATGAGAAACTAAAGAAGATAGCGGAAGATATAGTGATTGGTAAGTCACCAGGGTTTCGAATGGATGATAATGGGGTTTTGTGGTTTGGAAAGAGGCTGTGTGTACCTGAGGATCAAGCTGTTAGACAGGCAATTCTTCATGAAGCTCATGAGTCAGCTTATTCTATTCATCCTAGTAGTACTAAGATGTATTTGGATCTCAAACAGAAATATTGGTGGGTTGGACTGAAACGAGATGTGGCTGAGTATGTGGCGTTGTATGACACTTGTCAGAGAGTGAAAGCTGAGCATCAGAGACCTGCTGGATTGTTGCAACCAATGAAGATTCCTGAATAGAAATGGGAGGAGGTTGGTATGGACTTTATAGTAGGGTTACCACGTACTCAGAGAGGTTATGATTCTATTTGGGTGATAGTAGATCGGTTAACTAAAGTTGCTCATTTCATACCAGTTAAGACTACCTACCATGGACCAAAATTAGCAGAGTTGTATATCCAGAGGATAGTATGTTTGCATGGAGTTCCAAAGAAAATTGTATCTGATCGAGGATCGCAGTTCACGTCACACTTTTGGAAAGTTGTACATGAATCTCTAGAAACAAAGCTGAATTTTAGTACAACATACTATCCACAGACAGATGGGCAGACTGAAAGGACCAACCAACCAGATATTAGAAGATATGTTGAGAGCTTGTGCATTACAATATGGAACCAGTTGGGATAAGAGTTTTCCTTATGCAGAATTCTCTTACAGCAACAGTTATCAATAGAGTCTTAAGATGGCACCGTTTGAGGCTTTGTATGGACGTAAGTGTAGAACTCCATTGTTTTGAGATCAGACAGGTGAGTCTCAGGTGTTTGGTACAGATGTTCTTAGAAATGCAGAAGATCAAGTGAGGGTGATTCGTGAAAATTTGAGAGTGGCACAATCTCGTCAGAAGAGTTATGCTGACAATAGGAGAAGAGATTTGGTTTTTGAGGTAGGTGATTATGTCTATTTGAAGGTGTCACCAATGAGAAGTGTGAAGAGGTTTAACATGAAAGGTAAATTAGCACCAAGGTATGTTGGGCCATTCAAAGTTATTGCTAGACGTGGAGAAGTTGCTTATCAATTAGAGTTGTCCGAGAATTTGTCTGGAGTACATGATGTGTTTCATGTTTCACAACTTAAGAAGTGTTTACGTGTGCCTGAAGAGCAGATACCTTTAGAGGAATTGACTGTTAAAGAGGATCTTACCTATGAAGAGTTCCTGATCAAGGTTTTAGAAACTGATGAGAGAGTTACCCGAAGTCGGATTATTAAAATGTGCAAGGTTTAGTGGAATCGATATTCAGAGGTAGAGGCAACATGGGAAAGAGAGGATGAATTGAGGAAATCATATCCGCAGTTATTTGAGTAAGCAGTCCAATCTCGAGGACGAGATTCTTTTAAGGGGGGTAGAATTTGTAGCACCCAAAAATTTCAAATTTTAGAATTAGTAGGTTTCAAATAATTTAGATAACAATTAATGGAGAATTAGGATTTAAAAAATTTTTAGAAAAGAATATTTGGTGATGCATTCATGTTGTTGCATTTATTTTACTTTGTGGTGTGAAATTTATTTTATTTGATTTGTTTTAGAAAATTATATTTGAAAAAGGTTTTGGAAAATAAACAAATAAAGAAGAAAAAAATAAAACAACTCACTTTCTTACCTGGCGGCCTGAAGGCCCATTCGGGTCGGCCGGCCTGCTCCTTCCCTCTATTGCTCTTGGGCCGTCAAGCCGAATTAGCTGCTCGCTCTTCCCCGCGCGTTTTTGGGCCGGCCCAAGTACGGTAGCCGCGCCCTCCTCTCTGTTGCGGTCGCTGACCATTGGGGCCCACATGTCAGCGCGTTTCTTCTTCCTTCTGTCGTAACCAAGCCGGTCACGAACGTGATATCCACCGAATCAAAACCGTAGTTCTCGGGATTTCCAATCAAATTGAGGTGTCCCAACCCTATTTAAGTTAGATCCGAACCTGCCCTTCCTTTTTGTCCGCAAATTGAGTAGTAATTTTGCCCTAGCCGCGTCGCCGAACCCTAGGAGCCGCGGTGAGCTTCACGTACAATCTTCCTCCGCCATCGTAAGCCGCTCTATCAGCTTTAGCATGATCTTTGGAGTTTGAGAGTGTTCTCAATTTGCCTATTAACTGCTTTTTGCGCTGCCACCATGAGTAGGAGGTCGGCCGTCTGCCCCTTTGAGCCGCCCGATTTGTTTGAGCCGTCTTCACCTCTTATTTCTTCCTAGGTGAGTTCGCGCTGAGTTTCTTTTTCGATTGGTGCCGTTTTCGCTTTGAATGGTGGCCGGAGTCACTGTAGCGACGAATTCCGGCGAGTTTTTGCTAAGGTCGGCCATGGCGCCGCCGCATGGTCACCCTCTCCGGTGTAGCGCCGCCAGGCCTCCCCCTTGGTTTAGCCACAGCCGTTCAAATCCGGATCAACGGCTGACAATAGAAGATACCCCTTCACGGGGTAGTTTTTCTAAAGAGTCCCTATTTTTTTCTAAATAGAACCCGCGATCCTTAGCACAATATCCCGAATCCGTTTCCGTGTTTTGAAAGCATATTTCTTCGCGGTAAATCAAAAATACGTTTTCAGATATTTACAGTTTTGCCACTAGGATTGTTTTGGCCATAAAATCTTCGTTTTAACTCCGATTTGATCCGTTCAAGTTGCGTTGGGTTCGTATTTGCGATCTCTACATGTTAGTATAGTTATACAGTAGGTTTGGGAAAATTAATTTTCGAGGTTATATTTAAATAATTATTTATCTATAGGAAAATCTTAGAAAATTCATAACTTCCACGTTTTAAATCCGAATTTCGTGATCTTTATGTCTGTGTGATCGTAGGAACGTGTAGAAGAGTTTTATAAACTTTTATTACTGTTTTGTTACTGTTGGTGTACTGTTCTAATTATATCTCTTTGTTTGCTTCGTGTATGTTTGATTGGATGCATGTATGTTGTTGATTGATGGTCGAGTATAGAAGGTGAGCAGTTTTTGGATGATCAGGAGTATTACTTTGAGCCAAATCCGCAGTATCATCCGGAGAGTTTTGATCAAGGCAAGTATAACATAGGACTATCCTTGTTACCTATTTACTGAAATTATCATACATATGCATGTGTCTTTCTTGACAACCATAGAGATTATAACTTAGCTATTGATATCTTGTTTCGTTGTTACCTATGGGCTATGCATTTGGGTAGTTGTTGCTAGTGCTTAATTATGAACAATGATCTTGTAATTTTACTAATGGGTTAAGCAATCAACCATTAAGATGATTTTATTACTGTTGACAAAGGGGACTAGAGCATTGTGTTGTGTTGATTGTTGTTGCTCTAATTACTCTCCATAAGGACTTATCTGTAAGTGATAACCGGGATATACAGTATAGCTGTGAGGGCTATATGGCTCCGGCTTTAGTTGCTTAAAGGACCTTTTCTAGCTTGTTAGTGGTTACCTTAAATGACATAAGAACGGCTTGCCACGTTGGGTGTAGGACAACCTCTAGTCAATGAGTATAGCCGAGAAGGAAGTGTGCCATTTGAAAAGGGGTTCCTACATCTGCCTACCGAGTGAATCAAATGGCCCTAACTTGTTAGACGAACTTTTAAGTGGCTTTATATGATTTCTGGTGTTTTGGGAATGGCCCCCAATGCATTTGGAAGTTATGACTCACAGTGAAAGTGTACACCTCTGCGCAGAGTTAAAAACTGGTATACTAGCTGTACTCACGGATACGAGCGGCCTTGGAGATTTTTTCAGAATAGTTGATCATAACTGTTATATCATGTTTAATTACTGTTGATTATTATTATGCTCATGTTAATGCTATTCATTATTCTTATTACAATTGATCATTGATTCATTAATGGGAAGTGAATTATCTTAATGCTACTCAATTGCTAAATACATGATAAATAAAAGCTAAATGCAGTTAAACAGTGTCTAGCCTTTTGGTGCCTCATGAACCCTGTGTTGTACTTGTTGAGTTCGACATGGATTCATCCTTACTATTTCCACCATAACAGATGAAGATTATGAGGAAGATTATCGTAATGAGTACTAGTCTTGGTGTCAACCGTGTCCCTGTGTTTGAAGTTTCCGCTGGAGATCTACTATTAGTCATTATTATTTATCGTTCAAGACTATGTGTTAAATACTTATTCGCTATGTAATAAGCACTGTGATGATACTATGTAATTTGTCTACTTGTGTGTGCGATCATGTCCTGGGGCGCACATGAGTCTTTTATGCATCCTATTTTTGTCCTTAAAAATGGGTGTGACAATACTCGTGTTTTTTAAAATTTGATTTTTTTCAAACGATCTCGGGTGAGAAAACACCTAAAATAAATGCTGTTCGTCTCGAAAAGTTATGAAACTTTGTAAATTATAACTTTTTAATTTGAAATCATCTTGTCAACGAAAACTACGTTTGAATGGTCTCAAATTTTAAATTCAAATTTTGTAAACGACCTCGGACGGAGAATGACCAATACGAAAGTTGTTCATCTCGAAAAGTTATGAAACTTCGTAGTTGACAACTTTTAAATTTGAAATCGTTTAGGACTTCAAACAAGCAAATTACACACGGATTTGTATAATATGTAGGGAACCGAAAGGGTATATGGACATATGTGAGTGTATGGTGTAGTGGCAGAGGAGGCTCCGCGCGAGGCCGAGGTTGTGGGTTCGAATCCCACCCAGAGTGCGTAGCGGCGCTAGGCGGTGGGGTCCTCCCCCTAATTATAATCTTTTTTTTGCTATTTATTTTTGGGGTTTTTCGGGATTTTTTTTGAGTGAACCGCCTGTGAAAATCTATTTCCACAGGCGGTTCACAAGCAACCGCCTGTGGAATTGACTCATTTCTAATGACCTTCAGCACAGGTGGTACTAGAAAACACCAGTAGAAATAGATTATCAACCGGCTGTATAGTATGTCCATGTACTGACGAGAAATGACGTCGATTCGACAAACGATTGAGCAGGTGGAGACCAGTCCTACCTTGATTTGGCCACAGAGCTTATTCTGGCGGGTGCAGAGGCACATCATGCGCAGGGAACGAAAGATGGGCGCACGGCAGCGTGTACTACAAGGAATGGGCGACAGTGGCTAAATTTTTCACTCATTGAGAGCCGCTTCAGTACACCTCTTTCTAAAATTTGTATAGATACCAAAGCAGCATATATCTAATTAATTACTTTTAGGGGCCGTATCGATCCTTTCATTTGGAGAAATTAAAATCTACTTAATAAATTAGTCTATTTAGCATGAAATTTGATATTCCACCACTTTTCAAAGTTCAAATGTAAGTCTATCTTAAATTCATGGGTTAAGAGATGAAAATTGATTTTTATGGATCACCATTGTTTCTACTTTACAACTTATAACATACTATTCAATTCGCTCCCATACAATAGAAATACAACACATAAGTATATCTCTCTTACAACCAACAATAATATACAAAAGTAATCTATATACAACCATATTAGCTTAATTAATATGTGTCTATAGATCCAAACGGAACCTTTTTTTTTCTCTTGGGTCTGCATGTGCCTGAACTGTCCAAGCCCAGCGCCCCAGCCCATGTCCAGCGCTGATCCAAAGCCTAACGCATCTCTCTTAGCCTCCTAGGTTCGGTGCCTGCTCCGTTTGCTCGTTGAAGCAGATGGGCATTGACGCGTGCGTGGTCGTCCACTCGTCCTAGTAGACTGCAGAGGCCGTGAGACCGGCGCAGTTCTCGTAGAACTGTCCCAGAGATGGTGAGCGCGCACTACCCAGTCCAGGACATTCGGTTCAATAAAACCGCCTTTGGCTGTTGCATTTTGAACCGACAGTAGTATACAGTAACAGAGGGTTCACATCGCTGCCGGTAAAACAAAACAACCAGTGTTAAGCACAGAACACTGTCGATTCCTGGTGTCATCTGGCAATGTCTAGTTAAGCCAACACTGTCAGTTTGAGGCTCAAGCCGACAGTGTTTTCCTGACCAACACTACCGGTTTGTGGCTCAATATGGCAGTGTTCTATCAATCAACATTGCTGGTTGGTGGCTCAAGCCGGCAGTGTTGCCTTGACCAACACTGTCGGTTCTTGTCCCAAGTCGGTAGTGTTCTGTTTTTCATCATTATCGGCTTGTGATGTCTTCAACAACACTGCTGGCTTGTAGCTCAAGCCAGCAGTACCCTCTCCAACATTAATGCTGGTTTTGTGCTAACCGGCAGTGATCTCTTTTTTACATTTTATTGATTTAAATTTATGTACCGAGAAATGTCATGTGGTGGGCCTTGGAAAAGCACAAAGTCCCAACTAAGTATGTTACCCTTATCAAGGATATGTACAGGGATATGGTGACGTTTGTCCGAACATGTGATGGCGACACTAGTGACTTTCCAATTAAAATAGGACTGCATCAGGGGTCAGCTTTGAGCCTTTATTTATTTGCTTTGGTCATGGATGAGGTCACAAGGGATATACAAGGTGATATCCCTTGGTGTATGCTCTTTGCTGATGATGTGGTGTTAGTTGACGATAGTAGGACAGGGGTTAATAGGAAGTTAGAACTATGGAGGCACACGTTAGAGTCGAAAGGGTTCAGACTTAGTAGGACCAAGACCGAGTACATGAGGTGCGATTTTAGCGCGACTAGGCATGAGGAGGGAGACGTTAGCCTTGATGGGCAAGTGGTGGCCAAGAAGGATACTTTTCGGTATTTAGGATCGATGCTACAAAAGGATGGCGACATTGATGAAGATGTTAGGCATAGAATTTCAGCCGGCTGGTTGAAATGGCGTCAAGCTTCTGGTGTCCTCTGTGACAAAAGGGTGCCTCAGAAGTTGAAAGGTAAGTTCTATAGGACGGCGATTCGCCCGGCGATGTTATACAGTGCTGAGTGTTGGCCTACAAAAAGGCGACATGTCCAACAATTGAGTGTATCAGAGATGCGTATGTTGCGTTGGTGTTATGGGCACACAAGGAGGGATAGAGTCCGGAACGACGATATTCGGGATAGGGTTGGGGTGGCACCAATTGAGGAGAAATTGATTCAACATCGGTTGAGATGGTTTGGACATGTTCAACGGAGGCCTCCTGAGGTGCCGGTGCGTAGGGGGTTCTAAAGCGGGCCGATAATATAAAGAGCGGTAGAGGTCGACCTAAACTAACTTGGGACGAGTCAGTTAAGAGAGACCTTAAGGAGTGGAATATCTCTAAGGTTTTAGCTATGGACAGGAGCGCTTGGAGACTGGCAATCAACGTGCCTGAACCGTGACCTCTTTCTGTCTTGTGCCATTTATGTCCCTTTATGTATCTCTCTGTTTATCGTCTCTTTTTGGTTTTATCTCTAGCCTACCCCAACTTGCTTGGGACAAAAGGCTATGCTGTTGTTGTATTGATTTAAATTTATTTTATTGTTTTTTTGAATTGGGTTTCGCTTTATATTTACTACGTAGACGACAGACCCATCAACATTAAACATTACAAATGTCACAGTTACAGTTCAAATGTACTTATCATGATCTCGATCCATCAAAATAAAAAGATACTACAATAGTTTAGCGAGCCGCTTTGACCCATACTGTGCCTTGTACTTCACGGACTATGCAATGGAGAATACTCTATTTCTTTTCAATATCTTTGTCACACTACAAAATTTCTGATTTTGGGTTGTGCATAGAAAACACAAATTAAAATAAATGTTTTGATATTTGGATAAAATTTTCAAAGTTTAGTTTAAATTAGCGTCAATTAGTTATAGAAAAAATTGAATCTTCGAACTTTTCTAAATTAATTGGATGGGATATTTCTTGATGTGATGCTTACTTTTGGTGTTTGTGAGTGCAAATGGTTTCAAAGTATGATAGGACGACATTTCTTTCGCTCCAGAGAAATTTTCCAACCTTTTCTGAAATTAAATTCCTTTTCCTTTGAGTTTTATCTTTTTCCCCGATCATCTCAATAATCTTTTCATGAGCTCAAAATTATTTAGTTGAGTTTCTTATCATTCCAAGAGTCTCTAGGATTTTTCCCGTGATTTTTCTGAGCTTCGGGCTATTTTTCACGGCCAAAAAGATAATTTTAGATTTTCTGAAATTATTTTTATTCGCGGAATTAAAATAATCCCGAAATTAAGAAATTCTGAAAAGTTTCCAAACCCTACAACTGTATATATGCCAGTGTTCTCCTTGACGTGCTGATCGCAGATCTAAAAACCCCATCGCAATCCGCCGCTCGTAGTTCCCTCCATCTCTCGCCGAAGTTCGTCATGTACAGCTTGCGTTCCGGCGAACTTCCGGCGAAGGTTCGACGAGTTTTTCCGGCCATGTTTCTTGTCTCCGGCGAAAACCGTCATTGATGCAAGGTAGTCCTCGTCGTTCTCTACGCCGTAGTATACTTGTTTTCTCGAATCCATGTTCGTTTGATTGTGTTTCTAATTTATCTCTCTTTTCCGACGAACTCACCATGGAAGCTCTTCTTCTTGTTCACAGTAGCTCCAGCGGCCTCTCTCCCGTGTACCCTATGGCCCCAGCCGGACCAGAGGCCCCACCCTCGTGCGCCCTAGCGCTCGCGCCCGCATGCCATGCTGCAGGCAGCAGCGCCGCCGCCGTTTGTGGCCGCTCGGCCTCCGGTGAAGGTGCCAAGCCAGCTCCGTCCGACCACGAGGGCCCCTGCGACGCGCGGCCGCATGCCATGGTGTAGCTCGCCGGTCGGCTGGCCAAGTCCCACCCGAGCCTCTTCCCTTCTCTATGTACGGTACAACAGCAAAAAGCAGCAACGCCAACTCCATGTCCGTCCGTACAAGGTCAAGGTAGATGATGCTCCTTATTACGGTTCAGCCATCGATCATTAATCCCCTACTGTTTAATCATTTTAGCTTCGATTCGAATCATTCCGGTCGCGTTAGATTCATGTCGTCGCGCTCTATGTTGTAGCGCTAACATATATCATGTCACCCAATTATGAAATTATTAACTTAATTACTAATTTAGTTAATGATTATTTAATAACCTTTTAATTAAAAGCAACGTAGAGTTATGTTTTAGTTCTTGCTACTTTGAGACTGTGCTAACGCAAGTGATGTGTTAAGCCATGTTAATTTTTTATGTCTCGTGTTTATAAGTTTAATCACATTGATTTGATTAATGTTAATCTAATGTCTTGTTCTTAACTAAAAGCTACATGTTAGTAGGAATGTTTAGCATGTCTTATATCATTGAATTTTATAAGTTAAATATTAATTTGATTTATGCTTATGCAATTGAGTTTCTAATTAAAAGCAACATAGGTTTATACTTTGGTCTTACATAAATAAATATTAACTTGATTAATATCAACCTGAATGTCTTTTGAATTATAAGATGATTAGTTCAACCTTGAAACATAAGTACTTTTGTTTAGTTACCGTATGCTTTTCTATATATGGTTAAATAAATTGGTGAATACACTTGCATCTAGTTTTATAATTAAAATCAATATAGATTTTACTTCGTGTGTTTTTGTATACAAATATCCATATGACTAATTTGCTTAGTGTTAAATTCAAATATGATTTGTCTAATCGATCTGAACTAATAACTTTTCCATGATCTTGTCAGCTAAAATAAAATCCAGCGTGTAGTTGTTTGTTTTATATAATATAAATATAATTTGATTAATTCAACTTTAGAATAATTCTCTGAAATGTCTTTCACCTTAATTCATTAACCAAAATAGATCAAGTGTATAGTTTGTCTTCTTTAGTTATGTTGTCAATCTTGATAGACATGTCCTCGGTAACGATAGCTCCGTCCTTAGTCGTTCTTGCATTCTCGCTTCGTTTTAAAGTGTTTTCTTTGTATGATGTTTGTTCTTAAGTGTGTTTGTTGTCTGTTTGCTATGCTTGGTTGCTGCGAGTAGAAGTGTGATTCGCGAGTGCTGAAGACTAGGAGCTGAGGACCGACAAGTACAGCGGAAGCTAAAGGTCAGAGACGAAGGTTGAAGACTTATGAGTAGCTTAACTTTAGGAAAAAGGCAAGTATAACATGGGACCATCCTTGTTGTCCTAATCACTGAAATTATCATACATATGCATGTGTTCTCCTTGACAACCATAGAGATTATAACTTAGCTATTGATATCTTGTTTCCTTGTCACCTATGGGTTGTGCATTTGGGTAGCTATTGCTAGCGCTTAATTATGAACGATGATCTTGTAATTGGATTAATGAATTATGTGACCAACCTTTAACGATGATTTTACTACTATTAAAAGGGGGCTAGAGCAAGGGGTTATATTGTTGCTCTAGTTACTCTCCGTAAGGACTTACCTATAAGTGATAACCGGGACATAAATACAACTATGAGGGCTATATGGCTCTGGCTCTAGTTGTTCAAGAGATCTTTTCTAGCTTGTTAGTGGTTACCTTAAATGACGTAAGAATGGCTTGCCACGTTGGGTGTAGGACAACCTCTAGTCTATGAGTATAGCCGAGAAGGAATTATGCCATTTGAAAAGGGGGTTCCTACATCTGCCTGCCAAGTGAATCTAATGACCCTAACTTGTTAGACGAACTTTTGAATGGCTTTATATGGTTTCTGATGTTTTGGGCCTTGTAAACCTATGCATTTGGAAGTCATGACTCATAGTGAAAGTGTACACCTCTGCGCAGAGTTTAATAAACTGGTATACTAGCTGTGCTCACAGACATGAGCGACCTTGGGGATTCTTATAGAGTAGTTGATCACCATTGTTATATCATGCTTAATTCCGTTGTTACTTTTATATTTATGTTAAGTGCTATTTCATTATTCTTGTTACAACTGATCATTGGTTTATTAATGAGAATTGGATTGCCTTGATGCTACTCAATTGCTATTTATATGATGATTAAAAGCTAAATGCAGTCAAACAGTGTCTAGCCATTTGTGCCTCATGAACCCTGTGTTATACTTGCGGAGTACGACATGTGCTCACCCTTGCTATTTCCACCACAACATATGAAGATTATGAAGATGATTATCGTAATGAGTACTAGTCTTGGTGTCAACCAGTCAACCACGTCCCTGTGTTTGGAGCTTTCGCGAGAGATTTATTATTAGTTGCTGCATTTTTTGTGTGTAAGACTATGTGATAATATTCACTCGTTATGTAATAAGCACTGTGATGATACTTTTGTAATTTGTCAGCTTGTGTGTGCGACTAATTCCTAGGGCGCACATGAGTCTTTTATACATCCTATTTTTGTTCTTAAAAATGGGTGTGACAAAATGGTATCAGAGCGGTGTTGACTGTAGGACGTATGCCAAGTAGCATTGGACGTATTCTAAAACTTATTTCACTATAAAACTATTTTGTCATCTTTGGACTCCTTGATTTTGACTATTTCCTGTTCCTTGTCCTGTTGTATCCTCTCCTTGATAGCTTCCTTTGAGCTATTATTTCTTACTCCCTTAGATTTTGTTTTACGTTGTTTTTACTAAAAGTTTTCTGATTCCACCTGGTTCAAAGATTCGATGGCCTTTCTTCTTCATAATCTTCCCTTAGGATGACCACCATTGTTGAAGAAGCACGTGTAGTACCGATGATTTGATGTGTGTTTGTTGGGCTTGATGTGTTGCTTGTGTGTTGTCCTTGTTATCGTGTTGCAAGGGTGGCTCAGAAGGTATAAGTCCTGAGGAGTAGCTTGATCCATGTTAAGTGGGGTACTGTCATCTTCTATCCTACTTAATTTTTCAATCAATCCTAATTCTTGCCATTTTCTCTTACACCGTTCCTGCCTACCCTTGGTTGTCATAATATCTTCTTTATCTCATCTTAATGGAGGATCAACACATAAAGGACTTATCAATAGCAGCAAGCCTTAGAGAAAGTGTTGCCTTCAATGACATTGCCAGGTGGAATAAAATCTTTGTTAAGTGGGATAGCGTCCACTACCATCATCAATCTCAAGCGGCAAGGTACGAAGAACTGAAGATCAAACTTTATCTTTCTTGTCATCTTTTGGCTATCCTCGATCCATATCTTATATCTCATTGACACAAATCAAAGAAGCATGAAGACTTGAAGATTAGTGTTATCTATCTCTCTAGCCTCTCTAAATCTCGTTCCTACCTTATCCTGTCTTTTCAGAACAGTCCGTCTTCCTTAGCTTATATCTCTATTTTTGGATGCCCAAAAATCATGGATAAATTCTGGACAACAATAGACTTCAATATCTTTCTCTAACGGTAAGAACCACCCTGATAGTTATTATGGTTTGGGATTTATGAAAATCACAAGGCGACGCATCTGTGCTATCAGCAACCTGGAATAGTTTCTGTTGTGCACAGTTTTCGACTACCTTAACTGCAGAATCTAGAGAAGTGTTCTATAAGAAAGTTGTAGTAAATTTGATAAGCTTTCCAACGGTATAAGCTACAACATCATCGGATTCACAGAACTCAAGTTATAACTGGATTTCCGCACTGCCATTTTTCTGCTCGCGAGGAAGTGCAGGTTACTTGTTCTTGCATATGCTCATGAGTCTCTTTGAGATGATAGAAGGACATGATGCTAGTTATCACTCAGAAACAAATGCAATCTATGCATTGGTGTTCTCCAATTGATCTCTTCTTAAGAGGGGTTGTCGAACTAAAGACGATACAAGATGGAGGTTTTATACGTTCTATTTTATCACCTGGAAGCATCAGCTATCTACATGGTTGCAAAGTCACTATCGAGCGCAGGTATCCTTCCTCAGAATCTTAGATAAGATGAAGGATGCTAGCTTCGATGACAGTGCTATGATATCCATTTCTAACAGCTTTTGGTGTTTAAATTTCTTATGCTGTTGTTCAAAAAAGATGATATCAAAAGGCACAAATGTAAGATAAAATAGTAGATCATTTTGTTGAATTAACAGATATAAATGAAATGGGGACAAAGCATCTGTAGAATCCGATTTCCTACCGAGGTAGCTAAGCATTGCCTACAATACGTAAAACCCGCATTCATTGTTTTCCCGTTGGCTGTTTTAGGGTCTCCAATTCCATTGGTGCAACCTAGAATGGGACCTTTAGTCCACCGATCATTCTTCCCTGGACATTGTGCCACATTATAAAGTGTGAAAAAAGGGACAACATTAGAATGTGTTATGTGTGATTAGAAAATAATATGTTATTAGGTTCACTTACTTATTAAGCACTTTGACTAGGGGATCGAGCAAAGAATGTGGCTTTTTCTTCGAGTCCCACACCTCGATATAATTTTTGCTAATATTGATAATAATGAAGATGAAATGGTTGTTGCAATCACAAAATTCTAGTTAACGAATAATTGTAACTAGAAAATGAAGCATAAAAATAAGAGTAGAGAACACATACTCGCTGTTGTAGGCTAGAAGTATGTGGGTTTTTTCATTCATCTTGAATTGTTCGAAAATCTCAACCACTAATCTTAAGTCGGTTTGCACCCTAGCAACACAAGCACCCTACTACCACGTATATATGTTACACTACTATACTCACACCTTTCACAGTCGCGTCGTAACCCACATTGCAGTCCAATTACGGCCTCGGTGGTAAGCTATTGACAACGATGGTCATAGCCTTCACCGTCGCCATCTGGGACCAACTGTGGTGTACACTAACACCGCTGATTGACTTATGATCCATCCGTGATTAGGTCCTTACTTTAGCCGCATTGGAGCACGACCCGGCTATAGATGTATACTAACATTGTCGCATTAGCAATTGATCCGATTGTGTCGAGGCTATCAAAACCGTCGTATGGGCACATCAACCGCCTGTGTAGTGGCCACCAGCACCGTTGCCTTGTACTTCGACCCGACTGCTAGCGGTGCGGGTTCGCTGTCAGTTCGACGACCGAGACACATGTGTAGAGGTTAGCACCACCGTCGCTTCAGCGTATGATCCGCCAGTACAAAGGTCATGGTCACCGTCGCCTTGCACCATGATCCGCCTTTGATGATCATTTAGTCAGTGTTGGGTTACTAAACGATTCAGCAGTGATACACTTTTGTCCCCGCCGCATAATACGTATAGCGACGGTGTTGGACGTTTGCACCACCAACGGCGGTCGTGATAACAAAACATTAAATGGCCCTTAATAGCTTACTGAACACAAAGCATATAGATATAATCATTGCATCCATAAACCATGTTCTCACAATAACAATGGAGCTTACCATAATATCTTTCTCAATTGATGTCCTAACACAAGCAGTACATAGATTGCAAACTAAAGGTACTGATCTCTACAGGCTTACATAGCGAAACAATGTAGCCGTGCTCCTCCTATGTGGCACTCCTGCTTGCTAGGCAAAAATGAACATAATTAGTGCATCCTTCGAATTGGTAGGCAATGCACCATGGAACCCCTCTTCTTCCTCCTAGCCAATGCAGGAAAATTGTTCAAAAGCACTTAGACTCCACCTGCACAAAGCAGCACAATTAATAATATTCAACGCACCATCCTTTAGTTATGAAGCCTAAATTGGCCTATATATCGAATCAAAATAACTACCTACTTGAACAAAGGCATGACGTAATTACAACAAAATACATCATATGTACCTTTACTGCTTTGCTAATGGCTTCATGAACAAGGGAACATAAGGAAGACAATGAGGTTCGCCGCTCATACATAATAGTTTCCATGTACTTCTAGGATAGCCGATGGCCCGGGTAGGGAGGACATGAACTTTACTGCGGTTCATGTCATATGCAAGTAGTGATTTGTCCTCCCGAACAAGGAAAATCAAATTCCATTCTGGATGAACTGCAATCACTTTGTAGGCCGCATCACAAACCTCGGTACCAATTTCAATATTCTTCGTTCCAAATAGCTCTAGCGTGATCACCTTACGCTTCAATGTCTATTTACTAGTACCATAGTCTTTAAGGATCCAGATTGAAAGCTCATACCTATTCAAAGTATCAGTAGTACATAAACACAACTGACCCTGAGCATCATAGATGGAGATTGCATCACTAGTTGGCCTATGAATTTTCCTCCATGTCTTTCCCTCCATATCAATAGCAAATATCTAGGTGAACTCCAGCATGTGCATAAAACCATTAACAAACACACCTTTTCCATATGTGGATACTACAATACCCTCACTCCATTCAGATTCTTTAAAGATCCGTGCTCTAGTTTTAGATGAGTAGATGTTGACACCTAAGGAGTCATCATCGTTGATCCCATATTAAAATACATGGAAGTGCGAGGAGATTGTTGGATAGAACCCCACGCGAGCTAAACCACAATAATAGGGTCTACCTAGCAGTAGCAACCATTTCTTAGTCACTGGATTGCAGACAACATAGCGAACCCTAGAGTACAACCTAGGAGCAATCTGAAATCACAACATCCTGAATAGGGAAGGGCAAGAAGGACAAGGAGGGGTATTCACTGTTGACGCTAGTGATGTTATGTTTGCATTTCTAGCTACGGTAGAAGATCCAGTGAGAATCTGGGGGTAGCTCCTTACGGTACTCTGATCCCGAGATGAGGCTATTCTAGGAGCGATAGACACACTTGCAGCTACACAAGGAGCGAGCGGTGAGGCAGCTGAGGATGAGGACTAGGACATGGTCTGTGATGATGGCCACTTCATTCCTCTTGTTGGGGGCCTCCTCCATCTTAACGTGGATCTGGTGGAGCAGGGACGATGATGGAAGCGGCGGCGCTGTCACCTGAATCAGGGAAGGAGCGATTGTGGAGATGTGTTCATGGTCTCATTAATAATCAGATGAGCTTCATTCGTACTCAGATGAGTGAAGAAGGGAATAGAAATCCAAGAACAATGCATAAGGGAAGTGCGAAAGCATTACCATTGCCTTTGAATCTTGCGGCATTGAGCTTGAGCGGCGACGGCAGTGATGAGTACTGGCCTAGTCACCGGTGGATCTGTGCTGTCTACCTGCCAGTGAGGTGTACCGACGTGGAGCACTAGCTTGTTGGCGGTGACTGGCGGCTTGCACACCGCTGAATAGGGGTGATCGCACATTTTGGCACTAGGGAGCAGGGGCGGTGATGAGGAACAGCAGAACTGAGGAGAAAGATACGGTGGGGAGCGTCCTTATTAAGCAACTATATCAGATGCAGAAATGCAAATTTCTACCAAACTTTATAAATACACGTGGGAGTGACACTAGGACTCACGCGTGGGCTAGGAAATTGATGAAAGTGGCGGTGAAGGCTATTGACGGTCACTAACTACTATTATAAACTGTCAACCAAACTTGAAAAAAGGCATATATCAACCTCCAACATAGAATTAGGGTCTAAACTGATAGAATTCCACAGGTTTTGGTGAATCTGTGTTTCTGTAGGGGTTTATCAGGAAAAGGGGGCAAGATATCAATGATGTTGGGGTAAAAAGCATATTCTACCACAGAACCCAAGTCAAGAAGGATCTAGAAGACATGAGAAGGCGACTCATTGAAAGGAAGCCCACCTAGCATAGACTCAGGTCAGCCGACCCCACCCCAGGTTGGCCGACCTGTGGGGTCTCCTGTCAGCCCCATGCTTCTACGTCGGTTTATCCACCGCCTTAGGGTTTGCATCTTCACCGTTGATTCAAGTCGGTTTGATCTGAGGGCTCTGGTTCATCCCACGGGCTATATAAGTAAGGCCCTTCCCCCTAGGGTCATGCATATCCCAAGTCATTTGATCAAGTCATCAGAGCTAGAAACCCTAGTTTTCTCAGAGCTCCACCAATTCTAGGGCATAGCTAACTAGGCTAGAAGTAGAGGGAGGCAAGCTTCGCTTGGATTCCAGATCATGTCAAGAGCACGACTTTGGTAAAGCCTTTTGTAACCTCTCTTTTGTATCTTTCTATATATTCTTGCTAGTTATAATAGATATGACATTGCTCTATATATTATATATGTTCTCAATTATATTGTTCATTGTCTACTTTGATTATATGCCTAGTATAGTTAGAATGTCTTTATATTCAAACATAAGATCGTATGTGCTCACTCTTTGACGTCATGGGTGAGTGGTCAACATCGTTTAAGCATGGAGCTTAGACACGTTGTTTACCTGCGAATGCACCCTATATTTCGGGCCATGTGGTGGATCACAGAAGTGACACTCCTGTTGAGTCCTTTGTAGTCCACTCCCCGAATATAGGACAAGTAGGACCTGGTTGCGAAGAAAGACTTGCTCTATTCCTGATCTTTCTTAGTAATGTCCCTTGTGTGTAGATATAAAGTATTCTTGCCATGATTGCTAAGTGTAATTGCACTAATCATAGTATACTCTGACATGTAATTAAGAATGACTTAGAAATATTCCTTTACTTTTACCTAAACCAAGCTATTGTCTTAGAAGGGAGTGCTTGTTGACACTTACTAACACCACTTAAATACTAGGTTGTCATCCCCAGCATGGTGCCAGAGTGTACATAGGTATTTATAAATGTAAAGGGCTCTTTAGAAGATAATCTATTCTATCCGCAAGCGCATAGATAAAATACCTCATGTAGCATTTCACCAGGAAAAGTATTCCGGGTATCGTTATTTATATTTTGCTTAAGAGAACGGTGAAAGCAGGTGTAGAATGACATAGACTAGAGATCAACTTTGCTAAACATGATTACTAATGAGAAACTCGTCACACAGTCACTTGCTTTGGCAGGGGGTAAGCCATAAATAAAGATAATGAATTATAAGCTCATGGGTAAATAACACAGCGATTAGAAATAGACTACTCCATATTGATATAAGGTGACGTCGGATTAGCTAGAGAATGGATTCTAAGTATCTACTATCTACTAAGTCACAATCTACTCTAAACATTCTACAAGATCATATATAGCATAAAAGACTCTTTATTTATGTATAAGGAACATTGCTAAAGTAAATCAGAACATAGTAAGACTTACTCCGCAATACAAATTCTGCCTGTCCTATTAACGGAGGGTGGACTATATAAGAATCAACAAAGCTGTCACTATCGCGAACTACCACACAACCCGGCCAATAGGATACATTTGCAGGTAAATAATATCTAAGCACCACGCCCACATATGATCTACCACTTAACTCCCTCGAGGTAAGAGCTAAGCGCTTTGCAAACTCATACATAAACTCATTATCAATCATAACTATATCAATTATAGAACTAGAGTAAACTAAGAACATAATAAACAGAGACATAATGCAATTAGAATAAAGTAGTAGAGAATGATATGAAATAATACCAATCTTTATTGATGAAGATCCGAAATCCAGAGCTTGAATGCTCTACTTCTCTAATTCTATCTAATCAAACCTATAAGACTTGAAGAACAATGGAGTAGCTACTTCTAATTCTCTGCGGGAGAGAACTTACTAAACCCTAACTTTTCTGGCTTCCTTTGATAATGATTTCTCCCCTCCCCTGGGGTGGTGGTGCCTTGCTTATATAGCCCTTTCAAATGAATCTGGACCGTCAGATCAAACCGACTTAGAATGGACGGTTTTCCTTGATCTAGAGAGGCGGTGGAGCATAATCCGCGAGGCAGAAGCTGATTGGCCCGAGGGGCAGGGCGGGCGCCCTAGGGCACAGGGCGGGCGCCCTGTGTCCTGGCCCGTTACGGCTCCCGTTCATTCCCGTGGCTTCTGGAGTCTTCTAGATGTAAGATAATTGCGTGCCAAGTAATTTTCCCGTCATTAACCCGACATGTGGACCTCTTTTCCATATTATCTGATAACTCCCTGCAGAAATAGATAAACACCAAAACTCGTGGAATTCTGTCAGATAAAACCCTAATTCTAGATGTTTGGTGCATATTGATCCTTTTCCATGTTTAGTTGACAATTATATTTGATACTTAAGGACCATCAACAAACTCCCCCAAGCTTAACCTTTGCTCGTCCCTGAGCAAACAGACAAACTCAGATGGATCAGGAGTTGCTTCGATGTTTACTTTTCTGTCAGGCACACATACTTTCATATAAAATTCTCCCAGATTAGAGTGAAGTGTTCATGGGGCTTAGTACCTGCACTTAAATCTTGAGTAATCGAAAAGACAAAGTAATTAAGTCAAGCACTATTCCTCCTGTCTATACTTCACCTTATTCTGGAGTTTTGCATAAGTTTTCAAAAAAATAAAGCTCAGAGTTCCTAGACATGATTCTCTCAAGTCTCTCTATATGTGGTATTTGTGGATCCTTACCAAAGAGATCACTTTCTTATGACTGATGAAATATTTATGTGGAGCTCATAAGAGTGAAAAATGGTTCATATATTGTCTAATCGAGCCATGGATCCAAAGGAACTCAGCATATAATTAAATCAAGATGTGCATGTGTGGTGGAATAAATGATAATGACAGTGATAATATATAAATAATAAACTTACTTCTCATTGCTCCTCATATTGCTATCTCTCCTCCTTCTTGATCTTTGCTTTTAAGAACATGGGCTATCTTCTTCTTTTTTTTCCTTAGGTGGGTATCTTTGTACCCCTAATTCTACTGTCGGACACTTGTCCATTTTTACCTCTCGTCTCACGCTTTTTCTTTTTCTTTCGAGGTTCCGAGCACTTGCTCCTTTTTATTTCCTCGTTTTTTTTCTGAGGTTCCGGGCACTTGCCCCTTTTTATTTCCTCATATATAAATTTTTGCATAACCCATGCCTCTTCTGCATCGAATCTTTTTGAAGAGAGAAAATAACAATACTTGGGACAACAAGTAGTAACAATATTTTTAACAGGTTTTTGATGAATGGTGATGAATGGTGTAATAGATGTGTGCAAGTGAATATCTTGATTTAACCACATGAAAAGCTCCTAAGGGTCTACACAGCTCGATCAAACTCAATGTGGCGAATGAGTAGTAAAAGATATAGCAATTATAGCAAGTATGGCTGTGGTAGGAATTTTTTCCAATCATGCTGGGAACTCATCATGTGATTTTGTAAATTTTCAAAATAAATCTCCAGAACTTAGTGTAGTAGAAACAAGATAAACAGCAGCTCAAAACTTTATATCATGTCTTTCTTTTACCTAGACTTTAGTTTTAGGTTCATGCTTCCCACAGAATAAAGATTTATTAGTTTTAGCAATTCATGGGAGAACTTAATATGAAAGTTAGGTACTTGAAAGTAAGCAAACAGAGCAACTATTCATCATTTCCATCAAACATCTTTTTGGTCTTTTTATTTTTCTAGAGATGAAAACTTAGCAGATAAATTAAAGCACACTTATCTACACACTCTTTTTATTTTGTTTTCATGTTTTATGGAAAGCAGTAAATTAAATTAAAGCAAGAAAGAAAGTATTTATAGGGATTTTTTTAAATATGAAATACTAAAGTAGAAAATAAATAACAAAAACAACTAACAACTTGCTTGGTAAAATGGGGAGGAAACTCCCCCAAGCTAGATGTTGGCGACGTCTTTATTCAATGTTGAAGAAACTCATCATGCTGGCAATGTTATTTTCTATCGTAGCCATATCCTCCCTTAGGCCTTGTATCTGGGCAGCTTGCTCTTGGTTCCACTTCTCTTGGGCTTCCCAGCGGCGCATTTGTTCCGCTTGTTGATTCTGGATGTTGAGCAGGGCGTTGTTGGTGCGGTTGTGGAATGCACAGGTATCATAGTAATAATCACCCGTAAACACATAGGAGGCGTCGGAGTAGCGTCCTGCATCAAAGTGGGGCTGGGTCCTGGAGGTTGAGGCTCCATAGGGATCAACAGAAAATCTGCCTGCAGTGTATGGTGGGTTAGCCCACTGATGGTCTTGGCCCTCCGGCCATTCCTCCGGTGTTGGTTCAGGCAGCTGCATGGATTGAACCCATGGGTCCCTAAGGACTCGGGGGTTGTAATCACGATAGTGAAGATGTGCTGCTTCCTCCGGTCCAGGATCAGCTCCAGACCAGTCGTGTCTTTGATGAGTGGTAATCCTTTCGGATGCCACGCGTTGTGGTACATGCTGGTTCACTGGCTCTGCTGCAACATCAATCAAATAATTTTGTACGGCATAGAGGCCAAGGCTCGGGTTAGGTAACCGAACCTTGACATCATTGTCGTACAACATATACATAATTCCAATTTCCCTTTTTAACATCCTCGCCTGCCGGAATGTGTCATAGCCATGATATGTTCTTGATTCATCAATAAATTCAAGAGATGAATTTTCCAATAAGTTAAGATTTGTGGCAAGGCGAGTCACAAGCGAGGTACAACCGACTGGACCTTGAAGAGTGGGGATAGCAAGCCAATGGGAGACTAAAAGCATGACGGGTGAAACGGCGGTTTTGTTAATGGCAGCATAGAGAAGCTGCAAATCTCCAATCCTAACCTTCCTGATGTCATCACGAAAGAACAAATTATACCCGAGCCATTTGTGGAACATCCTTTGAGTCGGATGCTCCATGTCACTGGTTCGGGGCTGGTTGAAAGACAGATCTCGAGAGATTTCTCTCCAAAACTGGTTCCGATCAAAATTTGGTAAACCGGTATCAATGTCTAGAAGACATCTTGGAGAGAAACCAAGATGGTCACTTAGTTCTCTCCAAGACAACATGATGTCTTGTTTGAACATCCGGAAAACAATGCCCCCTTCACAAATTTGCAAAGTGCACAAAAACTCAATGGTGAGGAGACGAGAACCCAGTTCTGTGATATCCCAAAAATTAGTCCACTCCAGCATGCGAAAGATAAGATCAAACTCGGTGCCCATCCCCGTTTCTAGTAAAAGCAGTGGATCAAGAGTGGGGGTATGGATGAAGTACCTACCTTTTAACTGCTGGTAGATGTCTTTCTCTCTACGGCTCTTGAGATCAAGGTCTCCTGGCTTGAGGAGCACTTTGATCCTAGGAGCGGAGGAGGATGATGGAGCTTGCTGGGGTGCCGGATCGACGCTCATTTCCGAGTGGCGGGAGGAGTGTCGGGACGAACTCCTTGTCCTGATATTCTTGATGGCCTTGCTAGCCTTCTTGATCTTCCTCAACATCCTGTAAAAAGAAAGAGTAGACACCAACACAACTAGTGGAGAATATGTTAGAAAAATGTCAGTGGTTAGCCGTCCAAAAGTCAGTCGTCCGGGGGTTAATCGTTCAAGACAAGTTTTAATTTTAACAGGGCCTCCCCCTAACAACTTTTAGTTCTGCTGGACAGCGGGATTACTGCTGACTAAGTGACCTAGCTCTCTTACTCAAAAGAGCTCTTAACCTTCTCACACTCTCTTCCCCTTCTTCACTCTCTCTTCTCTACTAGAACTATGCTTTGGAAACTGAGAACTATGAGGTTGCAGGGTTTTCTGAAATGAGTGTGTGAAGAGAAGGAGAACTGGAGGTGGCTTTTTATAGAAGGAGCAGGGGACAGGGCGGGCGCCCTGGGTAGGTGGGCGGGCGCCCACCCCTGGTGCCCATCCTGGCTGCCTCTTCTCCACTTGGTCCTTTGCTTTGATCTCATGTAGAAAAAGGATGTTTTGATAGTGGTTGGACGGTGGAAAGATGTCTGGTGAGTGGAAACATATTGGTGGATGAAATTATGTGATGGGATGTATGTGAGGTGAAGTGTATGACATGTGGGACTCAAGGGTGTGGGTCATGCTTCTAGAAGGTTGAAAATGATAAATATAATGCAGGAGAAAAACTAAAGAAATTCAAAACAATTTGAAATGATCATGGAAAAATATTTTTATGCCACCACTATAATTAATAAATATGGGTTGTTACACACCATATGTATTATTTATATGGGGCTTCTCTCTTTTTTTTATTATTTATTATGATGCTATGCATGAATATAACTAATGCAAGAATTAAATATGCAATGGATAAATACCGATTTACCTCCCGGCGAGGGTTTGGGAATTTTAGGTCCCCCAAGTTGGACCTCCAAATCTTTCAATCTTCTAATTTACCTTCCTCCGGAGATGGTGCCTCCAGTGGTTCTTCTTCATGAACTTCCTTCACTGTGGAGTCTCTCTCTGGTCTGGGTTTGAATGTGAAGTGTTCTTCTTGTCCGTTTATGTTGAACTTGATTTCTCCCTTTCCGACAGCAATGTGGGTGTTGGCAGTACTCAGAAATGGCCTCCCAAGGATAATGGACACTTTTGAGTCGGGACTCATGTCCAGTACCACAAAGTCTACTGGTATAATGAAGTCTCTTATCTTGACTGGGATGTTTTCGGCGATGCCCATCGGGTGTCGAATTGATTGATCTGCTAGTTGTAGACACATTGATGTTGGTTCAAGGGTTGTATGCTTGAGCTTCTTGTAGACTACGCTTGCTCCGAGATCACAAAGTGCATTGTTGAAGTGTTGGTCTCCGATCGAGCAATCAATGGTGGGACATCCTGGATCTTTCTTCTTTCTTAATGGTATGTTGAGGATGGCCTCACTACACTCTTCTGTCAGCTTGATCACCTCAGTGGTGGGCAGTGGCCTCTTCTTGTTAAGAATATCTCTAATGTACTTTGCATATGTGGGTACCTGTATGGCATCAAGTAGAGGTATGTTGACATATAATTTCTGAATTACCTCCACAAACTTACCAAACTGCTCATCCGACTGTGGTCCTCTATTTCTTCTAGGGAATGGCAAATAGTTGGTGTCGTAAAAATCTTTCATCATTTCTCCAGTTCTTGGTGATCGTAGCAGCTCTTCTGCTTCAACAGGGTTTTCTTCTATCACTGCTGGTTGCACTGATGCTGGTTTTCTTTGCCTCTCTTTTGGGAAAGGAGGATCCTTAGTGGCCTTCCCTCCTCTGGTAATTATGTTCTTTACCTGCTCAAGGTTAGTAGCAACAGGCAGTGCAGCAGCTAGCCTTGCTAATTTAAGTTCTACCCTTTTATTAATAGTGTTCTGCTCATCAAAGGCAGTTGATAGAAAATCCATTTTATTATGTATATCTGTTAGAGATGATTCATTTGTATCTAGCCTTTGTTTAACTTTATCATTAATTTTGGTTTGTTGAGCTATTATTTCCTTAAGTGGCTTGAAGGAATTACCTAAGTTAATACCTTTACTATTGGGTTGACTTACAGTGGGTTTATGTGCTGTTTCAATGACTCTTTGATCTTCTTTGAACTTGGCCCTCTGATCAATCCAATGGAGCAAATTCTCCATCTTGGTTGATATTGCATGTACTTCTTCTGGTATTTCTTCAGTTTGATGACATTGTTGAGCTTTGTCTTGGAACCAGCCTTGATTTTCTGATATCTTCTCCAAAAGTGTCTCAGCTTGTCCAATTGTAAGCTCCAAGAATGATCCTTTAGCAGATGCATCTAGGCACTCACGAGCCTTCTGAGTTAATCCATGGTAGAAGGTCTGCATAAGTAACCATCTAGCCATTCCATGGTGAGGACAATCTGATATGTATCCTTGAAAACGCTCCCATGCTTCTGAAATGGCTTCTATCTTCTGCTGCTGGAAATTGACAATATTTCCTCTTAAGGCAGCTGTTTTGCCTATAGGGAAAAACTTTGCTAGAAAGGCATCTGACAAGTCCGTCCAGTTATTGATGTTGTCTTTATGAGTGTAAAACCACTTCCTCGCTTTTCCTTCTAATGAGAATGGAAAGAGGCGAAGTAGTATGACGTCCTTGTGAACACCGTTGATGCGGATTGTGCTTCCAATCTCCAGGAAATTCTGCAGATGTGCATTTGCATCTTCGTGTACCTTTCCAGTGAATTGTGTAGCTTGCACCAAATTGATGAGGCTTGACTTGAGCTCAAACTCGGGTGCTTCTTCTTCTTCTTCTGCTTCAATTCTTGGACCAGTTGGAATGTTCTCAAGAGTTGGAGCAGAGAATTCTTGTAACGTCTTTTGTGCCATAGCTTCAACAAATGGTGACTAGCTTCTTCTTTTTGATTGCTTTGGTTCTGATGATGAAGAGTTGAATGTACCAAAGTCAATCCTGATATACCCTGTATAAAAATATAAACATAGAAAAACAACAGGGTGAATCCTGCCAAAGTAGAGGTGCCTTGTTATGATTTCTCACTTAGTAGCTGTTTTTGCAATTTTTCTCAATAGTCTAGTTTAAAAAATTTTATGTGAATAACCTTGATGACTTCCAGACTTTCATTACCGGTCCCCGGCAACGGCGCCAGAAATGCTTGTTGACACTTACTAACACCACTTAAATACTAGGTTGTCATCCCCAGCATGGTGCCAGAGTGTACATAGGTATTTATAAATGTAAAGGGCTCTTTAGAAGATAATCTATTCTATCCGCAAGCGCACAGATAAAATACCTCATTGTAGCATTTCACCAGGAAAAGTATTCCGGGTATCGTTATTTATATTTTGCTTAAGAGAACGGTGAAAGCAGGTGTAGAATGACATAGACTAGAGATCAACTTTGCTAAACATGATTACTAATGAGAAACTCGTCACACAGTCACTTGCTTTGGCAGGGGGTAAGCCATAAATAAAGATAATGAATTATAAGCTCATGGGTAAATAACACAGCGATTAGAAATAGACTACTCCATATTGATATAAGGTGACGTCGGATTAGCTAGAGAATGGATTCTAAGTATCTACTATCTACTAAGTCACAATCTACTCTAAACATTCTATAAGATCATATATAGCATAAAAGACTCTTTATTTATGTATAAGGAACATTGCTAAAGTAAATCAGAACATAGTAAGACTTACTCCGCAATACAAATTCTGCCTGTCCTATTAACGGAGGGTGGACTATATAAGAATCAACGAAGCTGTCACTATCGCGAACTACCACACAACCCGACCAATAGGATACATTTGCAGGTAAATAATATCTAAGCACCACGCCCACATATGATCTACCACTTAACTCCCTCGAGGTAAGAGCTAAGCGCTTTGCAAACTCATACATAAACTCATTATCAATCATAACTATATCAATTATAGAACTAGAGTAAACTAAGAACATAATAAACAGAGACATAATGCAATTAGAATAAAGTAGTAGAGAATGATATGAAATAATACCAATCTTTATTGATGAAGATCCGAAATCCAGAGCTTGAATGCTCTACTTCTCTAATTCTATCTAATCAAACCTATAAGACTTGAAGAACAATGGAGTAGCTACTTCTAATTCTCTGCGGGAGAGAACTTCCTAAACCCTAACTTTTCTGGATTCCTCTGATAATGATTTCTCCCCTCCCCTGGGGTGGTGGTGCCTTGCTTATATAGCCCTTTCAAATGAATCTGGACCGTCGGATCAAACCGACTTAGAACGGACGGTTTTCCTTGATCTAGAGAGGCGGTGGAGCATAATCCGCGAGGCAGAAGCTGATTGGCCCGAGGGGCAGGGCGGGCGCCCTGTGTCCTGGCCCGTTACGGCTCCCGTTCGTTCCCGTGGCTTCTGGAGTCTTCTAGATGTAAGATAATTGCGTGCCAAGTAATTTTCCCATCATTAACCCGACATGTGGACCTCTTTTCCATATTATCTGATAACTCCCTGCAGAAATAGATAAACACCAAAACTCGTGGAATTCTGTCAGATAAAACCCTAATTCTAGATGTTTGGTGCATATTGATCCTTTTCCATGTTTAGTTGACAATTATATTTGATACTTAAGGACCGTCAACAGTGCTCTAGGTGAATTACACTATTTATGACTTGACATTTATTATTCATTATACATTTATCTTGTGACTTGTGACTTATCCCTGTTATGAGTAGATA
Organism: Saccharum spontaneum; assembly: GCA_022457205.1. NCBI lineage: Eukaryota > Viridiplantae > Streptophyta > Magnoliopsida > Poales > Poaceae > Saccharum > Saccharum spontaneum. Next base: position 19,089,441 of record CM039614.1, read on the forward strand.
GATTAGACATGGTTCACTCTCCATTGTATGTACAAGTGATCATCATATTTTCTTTAAGTCATCCCTTCCCAGTGATAAAATATAAATAACTATCCCTGGAATACTCCTGGGTAAAATGCTGTAATGGTATAATTATCTGTGTGCTTGCGAATACTTTCTATTCTTATCTTTATCTTCTTTAGTCACATGAAATAGTAAGATAACTACTTAGTAGTAATGCTAGGTAGTGCCTACAAACACTTTTAGCTCCAACACTAGGGATGACAACCTGATACAAGTAAGTTAGAGGTGCAAGTAATTAATAGGTGGCTACTGAAAGTCCTATGTTTGGTGTTGGTAATTAGTGACAATGCATAAGTACTAATCCTATGCCTAAGTTGTATGTAGCATATGAGGATTAGTACATTCCAAGGTTGGTGGCAAGATGGACATGGTGATCATGATGGCCACACTTGGATTTGGACGCAACCCTACGTGATCAAGGCAAAGGTATATGCTTAAGGGTTGTGTTTTAGTAACCAAGACACCTAGTGGGTGTGGTTACATTATAGGATAGATAGCCGTACTATAAAGAGGGGAATGACGTGGCTATTGAACTCCTAAGTGCCTCTAGGTGTGCATTTCATGTCATATGCATTTGGATAGAACTAATAACGCCTCAAAAATGATTGTGAAAATGCTAACACACATGCACATGGTGATGATCACTTGGTGATGTTAGCACGTTTGCGAAGGCGGTGGAGTTTGAGCGGTAGAGAGGGTTTGGGGTCCTCTCTCCCTCCCGCCGAGCCTGCGAGGCAGGATTCAGGCGTTTTTGAGGAATTGAAACGCCTATTTTCCACTACGCCGGAAGTCAGAAATCGAACGGAAGCGAACGGAGGTCACAGTGGTGACCGGACGCTGGACCGGACGCGGTCTCTGTTTGACCGGACGCGTCTGGTCAGTGTTCAGCGTCTGCACGAGTTTTAGCTTTTTGATCGGACGCGCAGCGCGTCTGGTCACAGTCGACCGGACGCGTCCGGTCGATCAGGGAGCTTACTGGACTCCAACCGGACGCTGGCACTGTGGCGTCCGGTCAGTTCTCTAGCGCGTCCGGTCGTCATTTCGTTAGAGCGCTGCTCTGGCTTGACCAGCGCGTCCGGTCCATTACGGGACCGGCACGTCCGGTCGTGACCAGCGCGTCCGGTCGTTGCGACCGGCGCGTCCGGTCGGTGGTTCGCGAAAGAGCCGTTGTGCGATCGACGCGTCCGGTCAGTTGGACCAGCGCGTCCGGTCAGCGCGACTTCGGCTGTTTCAAGTTCCTAACGGCTATATTCGAAGGGGTACGTCTATAAATTCTCGTTGGCCGGCTCAAGGCTCCCTCTCTTGGACTTTTGACATACTTGTGAGCACTTTGAGCTAAGCAACTCCCCTCCCACTCATCTCTCTTGCTTGTTTGCATATTCGAAGTGAGATTGAGTGATCCAAGTGGATTTGCATTGTGAGATTGCATCTAGTTGGCACTTGGTGGTTGATTTGCTGCGGGATTCTTGTTTCTCTTGGTGGTTGTCGCCACCTAGACGGCTTGGAGCAGCTTGGAGGCGTTGGCAAGAGTTGGTGATTGTTCTTGGCCACCTCCGGTGATTGTGAGGGGTTTGTGTCTACCTCGGCGAAGTGCCAAAAGGCAACATTAGTAAATTGCTCGTGTCATTGCAACCTTTTGCCATTTGGTAGGTTCTTGTGGCGCCTTTTGAGAGGCTCGGTGTGAGACCGATTAGCCACCGAACCACGTGGTGAAGAGGGACACAACGGGGACTAGCGTGCCGGCAAGCACGTGAACCTCGGGATAAATCTTTGTGTCATCATTCTTATTGTGATTGATCGATCCCGGTGGTTGTATATTGTGGAATTCATCTCTTGATCATATTGTTTGGTTGGCTCAATACTTCGCCCCTCGGTGATACCCTTCTAACTCTCTCTTGTATTAATTTCTTAGTTACTTTGCTAGAGTAGCTCCTTTGTGTAGCTTGCTAGTTGTAGTTTCCTTCTCAGTTTGACTTGTGCGGTTGAGTGCAAATATACTAGAATTGTGAATTGGATAGGTGGCTTGCAAATACCTCGTAGGCTAAGCAAAACTCGCATCTCGCTATTTGTTGTATTGATAAACTTGTTTAGCTTGTCTTTGTAGATTTTTTTTTAAAAAAGGCTATTCACCCCCCTCTAGCCATCAAGACCTTTCAAGTGGTATCGGAGCCGTGGTCACCGTTTGTAAGGCTTAACAACCTCGGTGTAAGATGGCTCAAGTTGTGTTCAACCATGTCGGGGGCAAGCCTCCATTCTTTGACGGTGTCTCATCTTTTGATCATTGGAAAAGAAAGATGAAGCAATATCTTGGCTCTATCAATGAGAAGGTTTGGGAGGTGACACATCATGATTATGCTATCATTGATCCCGACAACCTCACCAACAATGACCGCATCAACAACCAATGCAACACTATGGCTCTCAACACTCTCTACAATGGGATTGATGCAAAGGTCTTTGAGCAAATCAAGGATCTTGAAATGGCAAGTGAAGTGTGGACAAGATTAGAGGAAACATATGAGGGCACTTCAACGGTAAAAAGTGCCAAGCTCTATATGCTCAAGGATAAGTTTGCAAGCTTCAAGATGAAGGATGATGAGTCCATACCGGAGATGTTCTATAGGCTACAAGTTATTGTCAATGATCTCAAGAGCCTAGGAGAAGACGTCAAGGACAAGGACTTCTCACATAAGTTCTTGATGAACTTACCTAAGAAGTTTGCTATCTTGAGGAAGATGATCCAAAGAGAGGGTTTGGACAAGGTGACTCCAAACCAAGTGCTTGGAGATGTCATGACCGATGCTCAATATGATAATGATGAAGATGAAGATGAGAAGAAGGAGATCAAGGTCAAGCAAGAGAAGCCCATTGCATTCAAGGCTTCATCCTCTAAGGGCAAGAGCAAGGTGGAGAGCGATGATGATGATCCATTTGATGATGAGACCATGGCCCTCCTAGTGCACAAGATGGGGAGGTTCATGAAGAAGAAAGGATATGGTGCAAGAAAGAGAAGGGACTTCATGAAGGCAAAGGAGGTGCTTTGCTACAATTGCAATAGCCCCGATCATGTAGTGGCAAAGTGCCCCTATGAAGACAAAAGATATCATGATGGGGAGTTGAAGTTGAAGAAGAACAAGAAGGACAAGAAGGAGAAGAAAGAGAAGAAGAGCTTCACTATCAACAAGAAGAAGAAGGGTGGTGGCTATGTGGTCACTTGGGATAGTGACAACTCCGATAGTGATGATGATAGCTCAAGTGATGATGAGAGGACCACTCGGCGAGCCATTGCAAGCATCGCCCTCTCCAACAAGTCATCCATCTTCGACACTACATCGACATGCCTTATGGCCAAGCCTACCAAGGTAAAATATGATGATAGTGATGATGATTCTTGTGCTAGTGATGGTTGTAGGAGTGATGATGAGGAGGATGAGGACTACTCCAAGGATGATCTATTGGGCATAATATATCAAATGAGCAAGGGATACAAGAGGACAACCAAGAAGTGCAAAATCTTGGAGCAAGAGCTCATTGCCAAGAGCAATGAAAATGATGCCTTGATGGAGGAGCTTATTGCTCTCAAAAAGAGTAAGGAGTGCAAAGGAATTGAACAAGAGCTTAAAGCTCTTAGGAAATCCTTTGATGAGCTAGAGGCCTCTCGTGAGTGTCTAAAGGAAGACCACGAGGACCTTGAAGTTGCTCACACTAGGCTTAAGAAAGCCCACTCCTCTCTACTTGAGCTCATCAAGGAGAAGGACCTCAAGTTGGAGAAGCTCATGAAGGAAGCTAAGGAGGAGCAAGTGATTGTCACTTGTGATATTGGACTAACATGTGATATTATTGATGATTCTTTATTTGTTGGTCCTACTAATGCTTCATGTAGCTCATCATCATCCACCACAACCAACTCTACCTCTACTACTAGTGATTCATCACTTGTGGTTGAGAATGAGACTCTCAAGAGAGAGGTGGATGATCTCACCCGTGCATTAGGCAATGCCTATGGTGGGGATGCCCGCTTGCTAAAATGTTTGGGTAGCCAAAGGTTCTCTCTTAACAAAGAGGGTTTGGGCTATACTCCCAAAAAGGGCAAGGCGGCCTTTGCTACTCCAAAGTCTCGCTTTGTGAAGAGCAATGGTCGTTTTTGCAATAGATGCAAGCAAATTGGGCATCTAGAGATTAATTGTAATAAAATGAACAAGAACAACAATAAGTTTCATGCTAAAATGGATTACATTCCTTTTGATTCTTGTTATGTACTTACCAAGGGTGAGAAAGGTGTACATGCTAGGTTTGTTGGTACACCAATTGTGGGTCCAAAGAAGAAGGCCATTTGGGTACCAAAGAGCTTAGTTACTAACCTCCAAGGACCCAAACAAGTATGGGTACCTAAGAAACATTAATTTATTTTGTAGATAAATTACAAGGCCGGAGGAAGGCATTGGGTGCTTGATAGTGGGTGCTCTCAACATATGACCGGTGATTCAAGAATGTTCAACTCTCTCAAATCAAATGATAGTGGCATTGATAGTATCACATTTGGTGACAATAGTAAGGGTGATGTGAAGGCTCTTGGAAGGATTGCAATCTCAAATGATCATAGCATTTCCAATGTGCTCCTAGTTGAAAAGTTGAACTTCAATCTTCTCTCGGTTGCTCAATTGTGTGATCTTGGTTTCAAGTGCATATTTGGTGTTGATGATGTGGAGATAGTTAGTGTTGATGGCTCCAACTTGATCTTCAAGGGCTTTAGATATGAGAATCTATACTTGGTTGATTTCAATGCTAGTGACACTCAACTCTCAACATGCTTGCTCACCAAATCAAGTATGGGTTGGTTATGGCATAGAAGACTTGGTCATGTTGGCATGAAGCAATTGAACAAGTTAGTGAAGCATGACTTAGTTAGAGGCTTGAAGGATGTCACATTTGAGAAAGATAAGCTATGTAGTGCATGTCAAGCCGGAAAGCAAGTGGGCAACACTCATCCATTGAAAAGCATCATGAGTACTTCCAAGGCATTTGAGTTGTTGCACATGGATTTATTTGGGCCAACTACATACACAAGCATTGGTGGCAACAAGTATGGCTTTGTGATTGTGGATGATTTCACTAGATACACATGGGTATTCTTTCTTGGGGACAAGAGTGATGTATTTGACATATTCAAGAAGTTCATCAAGAGAGTGCAAAATGAATTTGAGACCACAATCAAGAAAGTGAGAAGTGACAATGGAAGTGAGTTTAGAAATACAAGAATTGATGAGCTATGTGATGAGCTTGGAATCAAACATCAATTTTCGGCCAAGTATACACCTCAATCAAATGGATTAGTTGAGAGGAAGAATAGAACCTTGATTGATATGGCAAGATCAATGTTGAATGAGTATAATGTGAGTCATTCATTTTGGGCCGAAGCAATCAACACGGCTTGCTTCTATAGCAATCGCCTCTATTGCCACAAGTTTCTAGAGAAGACACCATATGAGATCTTAAATGGAAGAAAGCCCAACATTGCATACTTTCGGGTATTTGGTTGCAAATGCTACATCTTGAAGAAGGGCACTAGATTGAGCAAGTTTGAGAAGAAATGTGATGAAGGATTCTTACTTGGTTACTCCACTACTAGCAAAGCTTATAGAGTTTGGAACTTGGCTAGTGGTTCACTTGATGAAGTTCATGATGTTGAGTTTGATGAAACAAATGGCTCTCAAGATGAGGAAAATAACTTGGATGATGTGAGAGGAACTCAATTGACCAATGCTATGAAAGAAATGGATATTGGAGATATTAGGCCAAAGCAAGTGATTGATGTGGATGACAACAAAGATCAAGTGCTCCAAAGTCCAATTACACAAGCTAGTGGTTCTCTAATGCAAAATCAAGCTAGTACATCATCTCAAGTGCAACAAGATCAACAAGTGGCTAGTTCATCATCTCCAACTCATGATCAACATCAACATCCAAGCAATCAAGTCCAAGTGCTTCAACCAACCAACATTGCAAGAGACCATCCATTAGATTCCATCATTGGTGACATACAAAGGGGAGTTCAAACTAGATCAAGATTGGCATCATTTTGTGCTCACTCTTCTTTTGTGTCAATGGAAGAACCCAAGGACATTGATAAAGCATTGAGAGATCCGGATTGGGTAAATGCAATGCATGAAGAGCTCAACAACTTCAAGAGAAATGAAGTATGGGAACTAGTTGAGAGGCCTAAGGATCACAATGTCATTGGAACAAGATGGGTCTTTCGCAACAAGCAAGATCAAGATGGAATAGTAGTAAGAAACAAAGCAAGACTAGTGGCTCAAGGTTACACACAAATAGAGGGTCTTGACTTTGGTGAAACTTATGCCCCAGTTGCAAGATTAGAAGCAATTAGGATCTTACTTGCCTATGCTTGTGCTCATAATATCAAGCTATATCAAATGGATGTGAAGAGTGCATTTCTAAATGGGTACATTCAAGAAGAGGTGTATGTGGAGCAACCTCCCGGTTTTGAATATGACAAGAAACCCAACCATGTGTACAAGTTAAGGAAAGCTTTGTATGGATTGAAGCAAGCACCAAGAGCATGGTATGAAAGATTGAGGGACTTCTTGCTAACTAAAGGATTTGTCATGGGCAAAGTGGATACTACTCTCTTCACCAAGAAGATTGGAAAAGACTTGTTTGTGTTGCAAATATATGTTGATGATATCATATTTGGTTCAACCAATCAAGATTATTGTGATGAGTTTGGGAAAATGATGGCAAAGGAATTTGAAATGTCAATGATCGGTGAACTTAGTTTCTTTCTTGGACTTCAAATCAAACAAATGAAGGAAGGAACATTTGTGAGTCAAACCAAGTACATCAAAGATATGCTCAAGAAATTTTGCATGGAAGATGCAAAGGGCATTACAACTCCAATGGGCACTAGTGGAAGTTTGGATAGTGACAAGAGTGGCAACATGGTGGATCAAAAGCTTTATAGATCAATGATTGGTAGCCTACTCTATGTGACGGCATCAAGACCCGATGTAATGTTTAGTGTATGCAAGTGTGCAAGATTTCAAGCCTCACCAAGAGAAAGTCATTTGAAGGCAACAAAGAGAATATTGAGGTATTTGAAGCATACACAAGATGTTGGATTATGGTATCCCAAAGGTGCAAGTTTTGAGCTAGTTGGATATTCGGATTCCGACTATGCCGGTGACAAAGTGGAGAGAAAGAGCACTTCTGGGACTTGTCAATTATTGGGAAGATCACTTGTCTCATGGTCATCCAAGAAGCAAAATAGTATTGCACTATCTACCGCCGAAGCCGAATACATCGCCGCGGGTAGTTGTTGTGCACAAATCTTGTGGATGAAGGCAACATTGAAGGATTTTGGAATCAATTTCAAGAATGTGCCATTGCTATGTGACAATGAAAGTGCCGTGAAGCTAACCAACAATCCGATTCAACATCAAAGAACAAAGCATATTGATGTTCGTCATCATTTTATTAGAGATCATCAACAAAAGGGTGACATTGCTATTGAAAGTGTGGGCACCGAAGATCAATTAGCCGATCTATTCACCAAGCCACTTGATGAGAAGAGATTTCACAAGCTAAAGAATAAGTTGAACATACTTGACTTCTCCAACATGAGTTGATGCACCCCAATGTTATGACATGCCTCTCCTTCGAGCCCCAAGGTACAATTGGTTGACATGTCATACATTCTATACTAAGGACATGTTTAGTGCATCTAGTCATGATTTCTTATGTTCTAGGCTCATTCATGAAAATCAAATGACTTTGAAGTTGATATGGTGCCACTATTGTTTCCTTGTCTTGTATGATCTAGTGGTAGCATATAACTTGTTTAAGTAGCTTGTGATCCTAAGTGTTTAATCTAGATCACTTGTCTAAATATTTGCTTCAACATGGTGCATGATAACCCTTCTAGTGAGGTGTGAAGAAGCTTGCCCTTGGATCAAACCGAAGCATTTTATTTATGCAAGCAATCTAGGTTGAATCACAAACTTGATCCTCACCCCATAATTCAACATGATAATCTATCTAAGATTGGTCCCTTGTGGTCATTGGTGCCAAAGGGGGAGAAAGTGTTGTTCACAAAGATAGATTATAAAGGGAGAGAAAACCTAAAGGGGAGAATTGGTAAAAGAAGGGGATCAACTAAAATTTTGAGCACACAAGTAGGGGGAGCAAGCTCTTAAACATGAATGTTGCATTTCCTTGTGCACTCATATGTATGATGCATAGTTATGCATTTCTTTTTCTCCAATACTTTGCTTGTGTGGTGACTTGCTAGTATAATTTGAATGGTGTATTGAAGTACTAGCATGAATAGGAAGTAGTTAGATTTTTCTTGCTTCATGTTTTTCAGAGTGGTACTAGAGCCTTGCTTATAATGTTGATCTCACGAGGTTTCTAGTTATGTTTGTGCTTTTCCAAGTGGTATCTAACTACACAAGGTGCTAAGATGGTGTTTATCGCTACTCCGATGGTATCACACTTCAAAGGTCTATAATCTAAAACACTTAGCACCTATTGGTAGTCAATGCTCCTAATCTTTCCTATCTAACATGTATGCTTCCAAAATCCAAACATATAGCATACATGTAGGGGAAGCCATTGCTATCAATTTGAATTCATGATCACTTGTCCATACTTCTTACACATGGTAATATACTTGGACAATGTGACATGGGTTCAATCAAAATTTTATCATAATATCTTTGTGAAAGGGTTGTCACCAATTACCAACAAGGGGGAGATTGAAAGTCCTATGTTTGGTGTTGGTAATTAGTGACAATGCATAAGTACTAATCCTATGCCTAAGTTGTATGTAGCATATGAGGATTAGTACATTCCAAGGTTGGTGGCAAGATGGACATGGTGATCATGATGGCCACACTTGGATTTGGACGCAACCCTACGTGATCAAGGCAAAGGTATATGCTTAAGGGTTGTGTTTTAGTAACCAAGACACCTAGTGGGTGTGGTTACATTATAGGATAGATAGCCGTACTATAAAGAGGGGAATGACGCGGCTATTGAACTCCTAAGTGCCTCTAGGTGTGCATTTCATGTCATATGCATTTGGATAGAACTAATAACGCCTCAAAAATGATTGTGAAAATGCTAACACACATGCACATGGTGATGATCACTTGGTGATGTTAGCACGTTTGCGAAGGCGGTGGAGTTTGAGCGGTAGAGAGGGTTTGGGGTCCTCTCTCCCTCCCGCCGAGCCTGCGAGGCAGGATTCAGGCGTTTTCGAGGAATTAAAACGCCTATTTTCCACTACGCCGGAAGTCGGAAATCGAACGGAAGCGAACGGAGGTCACAGTGGTGACCGGACGCTGGACCGGACGTGGTCTCTGTTTGACCGGATGCGTCTGGTCAGTGTTCAGCGTCTGCACGAGTTTTAGCTTTTTGATCGGACGCGCAGCGCGTCCGGTCACAGTCGACCGGACGCGTCCGGTCGATCAGGGAGCTTACTGGACTCCAACCGGACGCTGGCACTGTGGCGTCCGGTCAGTTCTCTAGCGCGTCCGGTCGTCATTTCGTTAGAGCGCTGCTCTGGCTTGACCAGCGCGTCCGGTCCATTACGGGACCGGCGCGTCCGGTCGTGACCAGCGCGTCCGGTCGTTGCGACCGGCGCGTCCGGTCGGTGGTTCGCGAAAGAGCCGTTGTGCGATCGGCGCGTCCGGTCAGTTGGACCAGCGCGTCCGGTCAGCGCGACTTCGGCTGTTTCAAGTTCCTAACGGCTATATTCGAAGGGGTACGTCTATAAATTCTCGTTGGCCGGCTCAAGGCTCCCTCTCTTGGACTTTTGACATACTTGTGAGCACTTTGAGCTAAGCAACTCCCCTCCCACTCATCTCTCTTGCTTGTTTGCATATTCGAAGTGAGATTGAGTGATCCAAGTGGATTTGCATTGTGAGATTGCATCTAGTTGGCACTTGGTGGTTGATTTGCTGCGGGATTCTTGTTTCTCTTGGTGGTTGTCGCCACCTAGACGGCTTGGAGCAGCTTGGAGGCGTTGGCAAGAGTTGGTGATTGTTCTTGGCCACCTCCGGTGATTGTGAGGGGTTTGTGTCTACCTCGGCGAAGTGCCAAAAGGCAACATTAGTAAATTGCTCGTGTCATTGCAACCTTTTGCCATTTGGTAGGTTCTTGTGGCGCCTTTTGAGAGGCTCGGTGTGAGACCGATTAGCCACCGAACCACGTGGTGAAGAGGGACACAACGGGGACTAGCGTGCCGGCAAGCACGTGAACCTCGGGATAAATCTTTGTGTCATCATTCTTATTGTGATTGATCGATCCCGGTGGTTGTATATTGTGGAATTCATCTCTTGATCATATTGTTTGGTTGGCTCAATACTTCGCCCCTCGGTGATACCCTTCTAACTCTCTCTTGTATTAATTTCTTAGTTACTTTGCTAGAGTAGCTCCTTTGTGTAGCTTGCTAGTTGTAGTTTCCTTCTCAGTTTGACTTGTGCGGTTGAGTGCAAATATACTAGAATTGTGAATTGGATAGGTGGCTTGCAAATACCCCGTAGGCTAAGCAAAACTCGCATCTCGCTATTTGTTGTATTGATAAACTTGTTTAGCTTGTCTTTGTAGATTTTTTTTAAAAAAAGGCTATTCACCCCCCTCTAGCCATCAAGACCTTTCAGCTACTAAAACAAGTGTCAAGTTAATAAATACCATTAAACATTTCTGGTGCTATTGTTAAGGATGGAATCCAAACTCTAATCTTGGTAGTGATGCTAAGAAATGTCAACAAAGGCTACCGACGATGATGATCGGGAGATGTTAGCACCTACTAACGACAGACTTGTCATACGGCCTGTGAACTCTAAGGCGCACAAATCGAACATTTAAGTCACAGTAAATAGAGATGAACTCAAAGTAATAACTACTAAATATTATGAACATTTTTATTCAGAATGTAGAGGCATGTTACAATCGAACTACTCATGAGGAGCATGACGAATGATGTCCTCTACATCCACTGCGGTCAAGACGCCATCGCCCATGATGGAGAACTCACCGATCAGGTTCTGGTGTTGCCGATAGCTCGTCTCTCTCGGGGAACCCTGGCTCCACCACGGTCAGGTCCTCACCCAACCGAAGCTGGGCGACAGCCATGGCCGAAGCAGCCCCTAGGCAAATGTAGTACGTGGCCACCTCCACGACCCATGGGGGCACGGTGTGGAGGCAGTCCACCAGGGTTGTCCGTGCAGGCATAGGAGGGAGAGCACGCAGACGATGCTGCCTGCTGTCGCGTGGAGATCCTGATAGCGCCTGTTGCTCTTGGCCGCCATCTGGGAGGAGACACATGCGTTGTCCTAGGCTACCTAGCAAAGGCGGATCGCCTCCGCTGCCTCGCCTTGCACGGTGATCAGCTGCTCCTAGACAGCTAAAAAAGAGACAAGAAAATGCTACAGTTGAAGACACGACGTCACATGTAGTGAAAGAGCAAGATCATATCGTACCGAATGCCTTACCAGTGAGACGCACCTGGGCCTCGATGGCGGCAAGCTCCATCGTGGTCATTTCCTGCTTCGCGGCGGCAACAGACAGGCATAGCCGGTCCGCCTCCTAGCTCTCCTCATGGAGGGTGGAGGTGGCCACATCTAGCTGCTCCACCAACGTGAGGACATCATCCATCCCCGTCATCGTCGGAGGTTGCCAAAAGTGAGGATCGGCTCTCTAGTGGCAGCGCCGCCGAGCTGCCCTCCCCGTCCCATCGCAGCATCGTTGCCCGATCTGCCAATGGATGAGATGTGAAAGATGGGGTATCAAGGCAGAGCGCCGGACAAAGAAGATAGAACGAGAAGATAGATAAGTGTAATGAGTTTGAGAGAAAAAGAATCGTGTACTTGCTTCCCCGCCTTAGCCTCCACTTTTATAGAAGGATGGGCGAGATAGGCGCTCGTTGGAGTTCCCTTCGATTGCACTAAGCGAGAGCAGGAGTTAAGGCGAGGCCACGTCTCGCACAATCTTAGTGGAGCATGCTTCTCCCGGTGGAAGTAACAGTGATGGAACGGTGTTGGAAGGTGGACGGAGAAAATTGACTCAACCACGCACTTGGCCCCTCTAGCGCTAACCACGATCTTAGTGGAGACAAAGTGATGACCGCTAGCCTATTTTATTCTTATTGACTACTTTGAATTATCTTTTGTAATGGTAGAGGTCGGTTTACATGAAACATTAGGGGGTTCACACGGTTTACATACACGGTTTATGTGGTTCACACGGTTTACACCATTGGGGCCTCTAATTAGTAATCGTAAGATAGTAAAATAAAAGATTATTTCATTCTAATTTTTTTTGCATTTTCATACACAGTTTATGTGATTCACACAGAGGATGACGATTGACTTCCCTGAGACGTTTGACATCCCATGCCGCGGAACCTTTAAGAACGGAGCGATCAAAAAATCCTAAGAGGGTTTTTTTGGAACTCATCTTGTTCCACTCCGATCCTCCTCCTCAGCGCTCTACTCTGCCATGACATCGCTCCCTGACCCAAGGATCCATCTTTTGTAGCCTCCGTGCATGTCCTTGTTCCATGGAGAAACTCCCGACGGATGTGGCTGTTGAGATTACTAGCCGCGTCACTACGGCTACAGCGGATTCCACGGAAGATCTTGGTAGCCTATGGACAATATGTTCACAGATGCGTAGGGTGTGCGGCGACGCGGTAGTGGGACAGAGCATACCACTATGACGGGTGCTGCTGCATGGGATACACCTTCAGACTTGGAAACCAGTTCTATGACCACGAGTGTTGTGCGAAGCTCATAGCCAGGTGTTGGTACAAATTAAGGCACACAGAATATATCTACAAGCACACAGATATTATACCATTGTAGCACTTCACCGAGAATAACCCAATTTTAATATCGAACCTAAAGGAAAAGTTAGTGAGAATAACTAAGTCTTAGTCTTAACCCAACTTCACAATCAAGGTCATAAAATAGGAATATAAAGGAGACTACTGAGGTATGTCTAGTTCTAATCTCGGTAAGCTTTGCCTTATATTGTTCTATTATGGGAGATGTCTTATAGGGAACAAATTCAGAGTTTCTTCCCTAAAAGCGATCAAATTCCTGCTAGTTCTGTTAACGGGAGGTGGACTACAGAGGATTCAACAAAGCTATAAAAGTCACCTTCACGAGCTACCACCGATTCAGAAAATAAGGGTGCATTTATGAGTAACCCTAGTCTAAGCACCATGCTTACACTATGAATACTACTTTAACTAGAGCCACTAAGATTAAAGCATTCAAAAGAGAGTCGTAAACTTAAAGAACAATATGAACAAGATGCTTACTTGAATCAAAAGTCGATTACTAGAGAAATCTCAGAAGCAAGCTCCAGTAGAACTTGATTCTGCCAGAGTATAGCCATAGAGAGAGCACCGACAGGCCAAACATCATCTGAAACTCTACTCTCTCACTTTATCTCTCTATCTCTAATACAAGACTAGATCCTATGGAGGACTAATCTTCTCTTGATTGCAAGCCCTAGATCCTAGTGGAGATATGAACTAGGGTTTGTAGCCTTTTTGCTCTCAAGATCGGACTTGGCTTCCCTCCAGGGGGTGTAGGCCTAACTGACTTAAAGAATGACATAGATGGAATCCTAAGAGGCGATGGAGGAACTTTCTAGAAGCTCCTGATGAGCGGGCCCCATAGGGGACCGGGCGGCATGGTGGTGGGGCCGGCTGGCCCGACCTGTCATCCTCTCGGGGTCCACTGTGGTGTGGTGTCTCCTGGTGTCCTCTGGAACCTTTTGGAGTAGTTTTCGTCGTGCTTAAGTTTGATTTTATTTGACGTTTTGATCCTCCTTTCCGGTTTTCTGATTAAACACTGTAGGAAACACAGATTCACTAAAACTCATGGAAACTATCAGTAAGAACCTCCTACTCTATGATATTGATCCATTTTCATCATTTATGCAAGGTAGGTTGACGGTTTATGATATACATTAACTACCATCAGCGAGCTCCCCCACACTTAGGCTTTTACTCGTCCTCGATAAAAGGATGGATTACTCAAAACATAACCTTGGAATAAGACATCAACACAAGACCATTCCTAGTCATACATGCTCTGCAGAATTCAAAGTGTCTAACATGAAACTTTGTGCGATTGAAGAACAGAACAGCTCAACTAGATCACCATCTTCGTTAGTCAAGTCAATTGGAGAAACATTTAAGATTTGAAAAACAAAACATAGCTGCCTTCTCCTTTTGTAGTATTATCAAATCACTTAAGTATGTGGTATTTTTGGATCCTCACCAATGCATAGATGATTTTGCCTTCTTTTACCTACTCTTAAAAGCTTATGTGGATCTCAGGTAGGAATGGAAGTGAAAACATACTCGCATTGCATATGTTGTAAAGTCAAAACAAGGATCTAAGGAGAAAAGTGTCATACTCTTAGATCAAGATGTGCATGTGTATGGAAAATATGTATGGTGCCTATCCTAATTTTACTATGCTCCTTGAATCATGCCTCTCTTGTTTGAAACTTGAAAACACTTTTGCTAGAGAGCATGAGCTATCTTTTTCATTTCATTCTTTTTCTCTTCTTCTTTTTTTCATGGCGGGCATCTGAGTACCCATTGTTTTGGATATACCAGACACTTGTCTATTTTTTGAATACTTTTCTTTTTTCATAGTCACATGCCTCTTTCTGCAATTGGAAAACTTTCAAGAAAAACATTTACAAGAACTTGGAGCATTTATTCCTAACAAACTTCTTTTTGTGTATTCTCCTAGTATAGGAGTAGAACATTTTAGTGGATGGAAAAACATGTTGTTGCGTACTCCTAGTGTAGGAGCAGCAGATATATGTGGAGTGTACGTGATCTTGATCTTGAGAGCATGATAGGTTTCTCAACAAGGGTCACAAGGTTTGACCAAACTCAATACAAACACAAGTAGAATAGGGTCACAAGGTTTGACCAAACTCAATACAAACACAAGTAGAATATGTAGAAGGTTTATCTATCCTATATATGGCTCTGGTAGGTCGTTACTTACTACAAAGGGGAGGTGTAGCTATATATATATTTTTCCTTTTTGAAATAAAATTCTCTAATGACAAGACATCAAGAGTCAAGTTCTCTTATTCTACTATATCTCATTCCACAACAACTTAAGTGTCATGGGGTCCCTAAAAATAAGTTTCCAATGGTAGCATGACTTCTAGGAAAAGTATTATGTGAGTCTATCTGTAAGTCATGATTGAAATAATCTTTCCTCATGTTTCAAGTTGTTTTATCATGTGATGTTCAATTAGGTTTGAAACGGAAAGCGAAACATATGAAATGGAGTGTATTGGGCTCAAACCTGACCATGGACAAAGCATGAGGCAAGACGGTGAGGTGGTGGGCCAGTCAGCCCATAGGGAATGCCGGACAACCTGCTCTAGTGGCCTCTCGGGGCCTGCTTCATCATATGTGGTCCTTGGTTAATTACTTTCCATAATTTGTAATTTTCATGATCAAATTTTGTTTCGTCGTCACGGTGTGTCTCCCCCACACTTGTTTTCCTGTATAACTTTTCTGCACAACATGTGGAGACAAACACATATCTAAAATAGAGATAGAGAATAGGTAATCATGATAACAAATCTCCATTAATGATTAAATAAGGCACTTTATTACAAATCACAAAATTCAACCTAACTTTAATCGATTTAACAATGAGCAAGCGACGTACCTAACATCTCAAACGATGAACCTAAAAACTTTAACCAAACTAAAGCTTGTGCCTTATTATCAATCGCTAACTCTTAACTCTCTCTTTTCTTTGCAACACAGTTGGAAAGAATTTCGATCTGCTTCTTTAACTTCTTTCGCTCTTTACTTTCTAATTCTATCTTCTTATTAAGAGCGTCTACTGTCCTAATGAGGAGAGTGTTTTGCTGCTGGAGAGATGTGACGGTCTAGGTCATATGGTCAATCCTTGTCTCTAGCATCATGATGGTTGTCCTTGGATGCGTCTCTTCTTGTTCCAATGGTGGAGTAGGTCTCTTGGGCATCACCTTTGGTGGAATGAATTTGACTTGGCCTGGTGCAGCTCAAATACCATCAAGAGACACTTGGGGAGTAGCTGTTGTATACTTCACATAGGTGACTTCTCCAAGCTTTTTGATTTTGACACCCATTAATGTCTCATTAGATCTTGGAGGTAAGAGCTTGGCATCCTTTGGTACGACGATCTTTGGTCCCATTGGCGCGTCCTTCAGAAGTAGACGATCTAGCGGTGGAGGAAGCGCGGGCTGATGAACTTGAGCACAGAGGCTTGCTCATAGCTCCTTCTTGGCGGCATCGTGGTGACTTGCTTTAGACGAATGATAGTGAGAGGTAGAGGCTCTTCTACTGGGACAATGGCAAGAGAGTCTTCCCTAGGAGGAAGTTTGTTGAGGTCGACTCCAAAAGGGATGATCTCTTTTTTTGGCCATTGGATCTAGAGTAGAGGAGAGCTCTGCTATGGGAGAGGAGGCTTGGATGGAATGAGGAAGGGGGCATTCAGGGGTCTGTTTATATAGGGGGGTTCATCTAGCAGTACGGGTCAAAATCTTATCCCTAGAGGCTTCGTATGAGGGAATATGCGAATGGATCTGAAATATATGTGATCTTATCGTGGAAGAGTGTGGAAAGGGCGAGAGAACCGATAGAGGATGAGGGGGACTGACAGTGGACCACCCAGCATAGGGGTGGGGCTGGCCGTCCCCACAGGTAATCCCCTTGTGGTGACTTTCCTTGCGTGGGTTTCTAACTCTTTTCTATCCCTGAAAATCATTTTTTCACGATATATCTCGTAACGGTTGATGGCAGTGGTGTAATTAAGGTGAAATATGAAAATCCACCTCATCAACAACCTCAGGTGGTTATTTAGTTTCTAAAAAGATTTTGAGATGGTGGCCATTTACCTTGAATAACGTACCTTCATCGGTTTGAAGAGTTACCGCTCCATGCGATGAAGTGCTTACCACTATAAATGGTCTTTCCCACTTGCTTCAAAGTTTTTTGTGCCCGAATAATTTGACCCTAGAATTAAAAAGTAATACCTTATCTCCTAGTGCGATCTCTTTCTTCTTGATCCTCTTGTCATACCGTCTTTTGGTTCTCTCCTTGTAAATCTTAGAGTTGTGATATGCTCGTTCACGCCATTCATCCAATTTAAAGGGTTGCATCTTCCTCTTTACTCTTGCGGCTTCAAAGTCCATGTTTCATCACCTGATGGCCCAATGAACTTTGAATTCTAGCTCCACAGGTAGACAATAGGTCTTCCCATAAATCAACTGATATGGTAACATGCCCAATGGTGTCTTATAGGCTATTCTGTATGCCTATAGTGCATCGGGTAATCGATCTTTCCATGCAGTTTCCATTTCATCGACCGTCTTCTATAGAATATTCTTGATTTGCTTATTGGATGTCTCTACCTAGCCACTTGTCTAAGGGTGGTATGGAGTAGCAACATTGTGGTAGATCCCATGCTTCATTAAGTATTTGTGGAAGCCCTTATCAGTGAAGTGAGTTCCTCCATCACTAATCACATCCTCAGAACTCCGAATCTTATAAATATTATTTCTTCAAACATCTTCTTGGAGTTCTTTGCATCAGTAGGTTTGCATGGTATGGCTTGAACCCACTTGAAGACATAATCAACTGCCACCAAGATGTACTCATAGTTCTTTAACTTTGGGAATGGTCCCATGTAGTCAATTTCCCAGACATCAAAGAGCTCTATCTGAAGGTTGTTGGTAAGTGGCATGGCATCTCTTGAATTGATATTCCCATGCCTCTGACATGCTCCACATCTCCTGATGAAATCCTTCATGTCTTTATACTTGGTTTGCCAAAAGGATCCACTCTACCAGATCTTTGCATGAGTGCAAAATGCCCCATAATGTCCTCCATATGGTGATGAGTGGCATCATTTAATGATCTTGATGTCTTCTTCCGTCGGTACACATTTTCTGATCAAGCCGTCAGAGTTGACTTTGAAGAGGTACGATGGATCCCATATGTGGAGATGACTTTCATATATGAGCTTCCTCTTGTTCTCTAGTGGTGGTACATAACTTGCGACCATAAACTTGACAATATTCGCGTACTAGGGGTCCGATCTAATGATCTTGAAGAGCACATCATCCCTCAATGAATCATTGATGGGTAGTTCTGTAACGGATCGACACGATTATACGAGATTAAGTAAGAAAATCTTCCGCCGAGGCAGATCATTTACCAAACTTAAACCCGTATAACCCACAATTCTGTGAAATCATGAAGGATTTTAAACCAACCAACATACCAACCAAGATCGTACTGGTTTAGCAGCCACCATCATATGTTACATAAAGTTCGCAACAACAGTTGAATACATCGGAGTTCGAAACATAAAGTTATTACAACCCAAGTTCAAATTGACATAGCGGAAGCAAGTAGTTTTAAAACCACACACACACATTTAGTTCAGATATAGTGCCAGTAGGTAGTCATCTCCAACAAAAGCATTAGAGGAGAGATACAGAGTGACCATTGCCCTTGGTCCTAGTTGTCGCTCATCGCCGGATACAAGCAGTTAATGCAATAGCCGTAGTACATTTGACCATCTGCAACAACAATGGGAACAACGCCCTGAGTATGAGAAGGTACTCAGCTAGACTTACCCGTCTTAAACCAGAAATAAGCGACACCAGGGGGCATGCAAGGCTTTCTTTGGTGGGGTTGGCTGACTCAGTTGCGAAAAGCATAAGCTACTATGATGATACTGTTTTAAGTATTTTGCCTCATCTTTATTATGACCTATCCAACTAGGTAAGCACCTATACTAGAGCAATCACTTGATTAAGCAATACATTCAGTATCAATTTAAATTTAGCATTTCCACTATTATCCAATAACCATCATTGTTCCATCATAATTACTACGATGTTGTAGCTCGAGTCAAGTGCTCATTATCCAGGAGCGATGGCGAATCGAATCGATTCCTAACCAGCTGGTGATTTATTCCTCACACAAACCACACTCACCGATCAAGTGAGCTACAGATCACCAATAACACAATTTCGGTAAACGTCATGGGATAAACTGGGGCCGCAGTACCCAGGGACCGCCCGACTGCCAGGATGCACCTTGGGCTCACTCTTCATGTCCCTGTCATACTCTCTTCAGCACTAGTACGCGCACCCGTGTAGGTCCCGGCCCGAATCATGTCACTAGCTTCGCGGTCGAAATGTACTTTATTCGGCTAGCTAAATGTGAGACATGCGTTCAACATGACAAGAGGGACAAGCAACGATCGGTCCTTAATCGACATGGACAGACAACTAACCGCACCCCAGAACCCTGTCTGGTTGCTTTCAACTTTTCCATCCGGTCTGCAATTCTCCATCAATCCATGGTTAATTCCAGGATATCACGTTTTTCATAGCTAAATTCTTTCAATGACCACCTATCAATGTAGGTGACCGGAATTCATCGATCACTACCGGTCTAAGCAAGGCTAAGCAATTATTCGATCCTGACCTAACAGGGTAACAGGACAAGGATAGTAATAAATGCAACAACAGTTTCACTCAACTCCTATAACTTAATGCATCAATATATAACTCATATATAGAGAATTGCTTGAATAAAATAGGGAATTTAGAATGCTCTAGGGCTTGCCTCTTTCAAACGAACTAGGCTGGTGATCTACGCACTCCGGCAAGTCCTCTCCTTGCACCTCTTCCTCGGGCACCTCCTGTGCCTGGGGATCTTGCAGATTTGCTCCGGTCTGCTCTTCCGGCACTGCTACTGGCGACTCCTCCTGCGATCCTATATGATGCAATTGCATAAGTAAACATGCAAACGGTGCATCAGATGCAGTGGAATGCCATGTTCATGATGTCATGATATGCAAATGAACACATTGAAACCTATAGTATAGATTAGAAATGAAAAGCTTTCTACAAGGTAGTCAACATCATCCAAGAATAATCATTACTAAAGCATGTCATCTATTCTTACACTAGCTAGCATATAACCCTAACATAAGTGCTGCCACACTTTATCAAGTAACACCAGAAAGGTAATTAAGTGCTTCAAAGATACACCAAACTCTCAAAATCACCCTAATTACTCATAAAGAATAGCATTTTATCTCCTATTTAAACTAGGGTTACACAGCAACATATATTTCTTGTACCCATAAAAATCTACAAAAAGTACAGTAGCCTATTTTTACTCCAAATAGCACACCATACAAATTTCATGAGATTTGGACAAGTACTACAGTCTACACAAAAATGACAAGCTCTAGCCTAAAAATGAGCATGAAAATACTTTGTACTATGAAAAGTATCGAACAATAGATTTAGCATTTTTCCTATGTTCTACACAACACACCATCACTATACAAAAATTATCATGTACATGTTTTATGCAACTTTTGCTCTCTATCAAAAATAACAAAAATCATCAATTAAAGGCACTTGAACTACAAATCAAAATATTTCCACAGAACATGCATCATATACATTTTTCCTAGAAATTACATAACTAAAGAAGACTAATGAAACTGGAACCATATTTTTCTGAACAATATTCTATTTATTAGACATTTTCTAAGATAACAACAATAATAAGAATTAAATAAATCTACACAGAAAAGTACCACAAAACTAACATGCAATATTTTTAAGCCAGAGATCTACTCATGAGAAGCACTACAAAATTTGTTTCACAATTTTTGGAGCACTTTGGAGCAAGTTATAATTTTTGGAAGCATTTGCATGAAATAACAAAAATCGTTTTCTTTTCTTTTCTTTTCTGAAAAACCGCTCGGGAAGACGCTACGCGTCCCCGGTATAACGCACGCGAGACCACGCTGAGCCACTGACAGCGGGCACCGTGGCCCCACTGTCCAGCGGGACAGAAACAGGGGAGGAGCTCCACCGGCCGGAGCTCGACGGCGGTGAGCCCTCCGGCGGCTTAGCGGGCACCAGTGAGCTTCCCACGGCGAGGCGGGCGCGTGGGTGGAGAAAATGGCGGTGCTCGCCAATCCGAGTGACCTAGGTGGGGTGCGCCGGAGAGCGGCAGCGCTGCATGGCGGTGTCGCCGCCGTTCACGGCCACAGCGAGGTCCAGCGAGAGGTGCTTGAGCTCCGTGGTGGCCATGCGGACCTAAGCAAGCGAAAAGCAAGGGGAAAAGGGGGCGCGGTGACGGCATTTCACGCGGAGTCGAGCTCTAGCGAGCTTCGCGATGGTGGGCGGAGACGAAGGCGGCCGATTCGGCCTCCTCACCTACGGTTAGGCTCAAGGATGGCACGGCGAGGAAGAGCAAGGGAGGGCGGAGGCTCGGGCGAGACGAATCGCGAGGAGGCGCTACGGTGACGAGGACCGGCTGCCGCGGCGATGGCGCGGCGGCACTGCTACTACCGAGGCGAACGCGGCTGAGGTGAGAGAGAATGAGGCGAGGGAGTGGGATTAGGCGGCTCTGGGCGGGGAGTAAGCGCAGGGCGGCTGGGGCCACAACGGCCATGCGTTGGACGTTGCCGGCATGCGGCCGCCACGCGGCGATGGCCGCCTGAGCGCGGTCAGAGCGGCGTCGCGCACGCGAGTGAACGAGGAGGCGCGTGGCTTGGGCTGGGCCGAGGGAGAGGCGAGGCGTGGGCGCGGGGAGCACGGGCGGGACGCGGGGCAGACCGGGCCGGCTTCGGCCGTTGGGCCGGAAGTGGAGCGAGCAGCCCAGAAGCCCGAAAACGTTTTTCTCTTTTCAAATTTCAATTCCAGATTTTCTAAAACATTCTAAAATTCAAATTTTGAAGAAGAAAAGACATTTTCAAGATTTGACCCCAAAACAAAAGTTGTTCAAAATTTAATTCTCTACAACTTTGATTTAGGGCACATTTTAAAGTTCTAAACAAATTTTGAATTAAGGATTCAAAGTCCATTTTTCAATAAAAACCGATTTTTCTAGAATATTTTTAATAGCAAAATTTGGGGAAATTTTGAATACAAAAGTTGCTACAAAAATCATGCTAAATAATTCTAGATTATTTAAAGCTATAGCCAAACATGTTTTACAACCTTAGCAAGCATATTTAAGGCAAAGGTAAAACTAACAAGCATATGCAACAAACATGTTTCAAAGTGATGTTTCACATGTTTCAATTCAAGTTAAACTGTAATTACATGTGATGATGAAATGCAATTGATGCTAATGCTCAGGATTTGAAACTGCATTCTAGACAAGTGATCGGCAACAGAATTTTCTCAAACTGCGAATTCTCAAACTGCATTCTAGACAAGTGATCGGCAACAGAATTTTCTACTCCCTTTTTATCTTTTATTTCTAAATCAAATTCTTAGAGTAGCTATTGACGGTCGTTAACGTCAACAATATATAGTGAAATAAACATGAGAGAATGGTCAAAATACATGAAAACATAGAAGACTAGGGTGTTATCTGACGAATTCCATGAGCTTTGTTAAATTTTAATGTTTGTAGGGAGTTATGCAGAAAAGTGGAGAGAGATACCTATTTATTAAAAGAATTTTTGGAATTTCGCCATGAGATAAATACTAGTATATTATAGAAGACCCCAAAAGACACCGAAATGAAGCGAAGGCCGAGTGCCTGCCAGGTAGGGCCGGCCGGCCAGGGGGGTGGCCAGGTGGCCACCCCTTCTCCCCCCTTCCATGAGCTTCTAGAGTATTCTTCTACCAACCTTAAGGATCAATCCTAGCTCTACAAGAGTGACCAGGTTGACCAAGCCAAGATAGTGGACGTGCAAGTTGAGTGAGGCTCTAGAAGACTTAGTGCTTGGGCGGTCAAGGAAGGAGGTGACACACATCGAGTGGCAGGGGATGTGTATGGAGTACGCTACTCGCGGTGGTTTGGTGGGTTGAGCCTCAAAACCACCGGGTGGACGGTTTCTAGGTTTG
Organism: Saccharum spontaneum; assembly: GCA_022457205.1. Classification (NCBI taxonomy): domain Eukaryota; kingdom Viridiplantae; phylum Streptophyta; class Magnoliopsida; order Poales; family Poaceae; genus Saccharum; species Saccharum spontaneum. Next base: position 19,112,472 of record CM039614.1, read on the forward strand.
GGCCTCAAAACCCGGGCAGAGGTTCTGAGGAGGAACAGACAGCATGTGGCAGCATCAAGGAGTTCGCGTTGAGGCGAAGCTATCTCATGAAGGGCGCGGTGGCCATCTAATGAAGACTATCTCGGTTTGTACCATAACGCCCTCAAGTTAAGTGGTTCAACTCAAAATATCTAGGGGCGTGTTTGGGATTGTGTAATAGACCAGATAAATAAGGATGAAGGAGCCCCAATCTCCCTCACCTCATGACACTTCATTCTTCCACCTCTCTCGCTAGGTTTCCCCCCTCTATCATGTCCTCCGGGATTCGATTTGTGAGATGCTTTTGTGATTCACATTTGTGTTCTTCGTGTTCTTGTTTTTCCCCTTTTTGTTCTTGCCTTGTTTCTTCATTTTGAGAGCGTTTTGACTCGTTCTTTTTTATCTGAGATGCACTAGGATGTGAGTTAATCCCTTCCACTAAAAGATTTCATCTAATTTCTTACGAGTTCATAGATTGATGCGATTCAAGACTTGGGGAGGAAAACCAGTGTTTTTCGTGTGATTTGATTTTTTTGTTGATTGGCTCAACTTCAAGCAATGATCTCTTAGGGAAAGCTCACCTATTGCATTGTGATAAACTGTTCCAAATTTGGTGGCAATTGGTTTCAATTTGGCTGCAAATCGATCGATTTTGTGTTGGAGAGATTTTCAAGCGATCTGTTTCTGTGCGGATTCACGATTCCTGGACAGTCCGGGCCTTGACCTTGGACAGTCTGCCGCTTGTTACAGTCGTGACTAGAACCTATTTTTCAACTTTGGTGTTCACTATTTTGAACTATGGACAGGCCGCCCCTCAACCCTAGACTGTCCGACGTTCATTTTTCAGCAGTGTACAGAATCACTTTGCTATCCTGTTTATGACCTTTGAACTGCGGATAGTCCACGAGCAGACCTTGGATAGTCTACTATTGTTCTTCGAGCCGTGTCTAGAACTATTCCTCATCTGTTAGTTTTTAGTGGTTGTTGATGGTAGATAAGTATCATTTTTAACCATCAACATAGCATGAGAAATGATCTAAACATAATTATCTCTTAGATATAGGGGGTCTACTAACATAATTCCATGAGTTTTGGTGAATCTATGTTTTGCAGGGGTTAAACTGGAAAAGGACCAGAATCACCAAATAGAAGTATCTCAAATGATGATATAAAGTGAACCATTGCGTCTCGCAAATCGGAGTCCAGACGACAAAGTTACGTCTTTCGAAAGATTGCAAATAGGCTCCAAGAGCAGTCCGGAGTAAAACGGGTGTATCTCCATCATCCGAACTCCATTTTAGGTGATCCACCAGGCGAATCGAAGATAACGAAAAGATATATCAGCCCACACTAAATATGAGCCCATTTGGGCCAAGGAATGGGGTGGGCGACCAGCCCTTTGGGCGGGCGCCTAGGTCCTGCAGCCAATCAGGCTCCGTCTCGCGCATCGCCCCTCCACCGCCTTTAAGGATCAATAATATCATTGATCTAGGTCAGTAAGATCTAAGGGCTATGGTGCTTCCTAGAGGGCTATATAAGCAGCCCCCAGGACCCCCCTAGGTGCCATCTCCTTCTCATTGGCTACCTCCAGAGTAAAAGTTAGGGTTTCACCCCTCCATCCAAGTAGAAGAAGTAGAGGTCCCTCTAGATCTTCTAGTTCTAGTTCTTCTAGTTCACCTTCTAGTTCTAGTTCTAGTTCATCTAGTTGCAAACTAGAGAAGAGGGAGAGAAGAGGAGAGAGCCAAGGACGAGCCGGATCTGTCAGATCTTCCTCAATATTATACTTTTGCTGCAACCGGTTCGTCTTTGAGCAATCTCCAGGTTCTTCAATTTATAATTCCTGAGTTCTTTACTTAATTTCTGTATTTGCTTTTTAGTTATTTATTGGATTACCACTTGCATCAAGTGCTCTAGTCTTTATAATGCTAGAGTAGTAATTAATAGGTTAAGCGTGACTCTTAGTCTTGCGATTACCTGGAATTGCACCCAATCAAACGGATTGTTGGGGTAGCCCTAGGGTAGTGACAGCCCTAACGACCGACGTATTCCACCACGTTTGGATCGGTATTTGTAGGACCATAGTCAGAGCTTCCTAGCCCCCTTCTCATCCCTTTCTATGGTTAGTGTTTTGATGTCCTAAAATAAGTAACCCTAAAGTAAACCCTGATTCCTAGATCTATCTATAAAACTCTTAGAAAAATTCCTCTCTCCCCACAAAAACATATAGTTATCCCTAGGTGATCTAAACCTCAATTAGTGCACTTCACGTTCCCCATGGAAAATTGATACCTTGGAATACTCCTGGGTGAAAGCTACATCGGTATCTGTGCGCTTGCGGATTTATCTGTTTACGTTTAAAATACCCAACAAGCTATCTGGCGCCGTTGCCGGGGAATGGTAGCTGTGCTAGTTTCTAGCCAAAGTTTGTCCTTTTCTTTTCTTTTTACCACCTTTTTATCACCACCATCATACCACATGGATTTCACGCCTATTTATAAATTCTTTGCTCCAAAGGGTGACTTGTTGGAGCCTCCACCATCATCACACCCCATTCTTACAGATGGCTATGAGCTTCGCCCTGCTTTCATAGCCATTGTTCAAGAGAAATCCTTCTCTGGGTTAGCAAACGAAGATCCATACACTCACCTTAGGGAATTTGAGCAGTTGTGTTCTTGCCAGTCTATAGCTAGCATGACACAAGAGACCCTTAAATGGAAATTATTTCCGTTCTCCCTATTGGGAAGAGCAAAAAAGTGGTATGCTCATTCCGTACGAGACGTAAATGGAAATTGGGATGAACTCTGAGACAAATTTTGTCTTGTGTTCTTCCCTCTTTTGAATCACTGATCTTAGAACAGAAGTACTTACATTTAAACAAAAAGAGAAGGGAACTCTAGGAGCAGCTTGGGCTAGGTTCACAAGCCTTACCAATTCCGGTCCAAACCTTTCCTTGCCTGACCATGTCCTACACTATCACTTTTATCATGGTCTCAATAAGGAAGCTGCTCTACATCTCGACATTGCCTCAGGAGGATCATTCTCACATAAAATCGTTAGTGAAGGGAAAGCCATTCTTGAGAAAATCCTTGAAAACACCCCTTACACTAGCATCTTTGATGAGTTTCCTCAAGAAGAAAAAAAGTCAAGCCCAGCCCTGAACTACAAGAGGAGGAACCCACAACTGAGTTGGACATTCCAATAGACTCTTCTAATAATTTGGTTGTTGAAAAACCTTCCATTGGGGGAATGCAAAACCAACTAGAGGATGATGAATCATCTCTTTTAGAGCTTCCCTTTGAATTCGAGGAAGATATTTTTGAAGATTATGGAAATACCTCGAATTATCCTATCCAAGTGAGACCTCGAGCAAAGACCAGTCTATTTGAACCACATGAAGAATTAATGGCTATAGAACACATTCAAAGCCTTTCGGCAATCATGAGTTATGAATGGCTAAGAGAAGCAGAGTTATCTCTCGAGGTAACTCGAATCACTTTTCCATCCACCATTCTTCTATGCCAAGTTAGAGGGTCTGCTAGAAGAGTCCACTACAATCCTTCTGGTAGGATAAATATTATTTCAGAGGAGTTAGCTAGAACTCTTTATCCCGACACGTCCTTAACTCCATCTCAAAAGCTTCTGCAAGGTCCATCAGGATTTATTCTTGAAAGCCATGGGGTATTAAGGATTGTTCCTGTTAGAATCAAGAACTCTGGGATATGCCTAGATTTTCACATTTTTGATATCCCAGAGATTCCTCTCTTGATTGGTAGACCAATCATGAGACTTCTACAAGAACAACCACTACGAGGTCAACTAGACTTCAAGGTTGGGAATTCCATTGTTGTTGTCCCTCTTACCCGATCCATTAACACGATAGTGGAACCCAAACCTGAACCAGACCCTATTGAGGAGGTCTTAATGCTGTCTCAAGAAGAAATGGTCCAACCATTCTTCGATGAAGAACACTTCATTCAAGAGGAGGAAGAGTTGGTAGAGCCCATTGTGCTAAACCTAAATGAACAACCTCCACCTCCTTCGATAGAGTTAAAACCTCTTCCTCCTGGCCTTAGATATGTCTTTCTTCACAACAAACGAAACACTCCTGTCATCATTAGTGACAAGCTCTCTGAATATGAAACACAACAACTTGTCACTGTTCTTGAAAGACATAGATCAGCAATAGGCTACTCACTTGAAGACCTCAAGGGAATTAGTCCTACTCTCTGCACTCATCATATCCCCATCGATTCCAATTTTACACCTTCAAGGGAACCACAACGGAGACTTAACAACGCCATCCGAGATGTTATTAAGAAAGAGGTCCTTAAACTCTATCAAGCTGGGATTATTTATCCTGTGCCACATAGTGAGTGGGTTAGCCCTGTCCAAGTTGTGCCAAAGAAAGGAGGAATGATGATCATTAGGAATGAGAAGAATGAACTCATCCCTCAACGAATTGTCACTGGGTGGCGTATGTGCATTGACTATCGAAAACTCAACAAGGCTACAAAGAAAGACCACTTCCCGTTACCCTTCACTGATGAAATGCTAGAATGGCTTGCAATCCACTCTTTCTTTTGTTTCCTTGATGGCTATTCTGGATATCACCAAATCCTGATCCACCCAGATGATCAAAATAAGACTACTTTCACATGCCCATATGGAACTTATGCATACCGATGAATGTCATTTTGGTTATGCAATGCTCCAACTTCTTTCCGACGATGCATGATGTCTATTTTCTCTGACATGATCGAGAAAATCATGGAGGTGTTCATGGATGATTTTACCATCTATGGCAAAACCTTTGATGATTGCTTGGAGAATTTAGATAGAGTCTTACAACGGTGTGAAGAAAAGCACTTAGTCCTGAACTGGGAGAAATGCCATTTTATGGTTCGAGAAGGAATAGTGTTAGGACACAAAGTGTCTAAACGTGGTATAGAAGTGGATAGAGCAAAGATTGAAGTTACTGAAAAACTTCCACCGCCCACAAATGTGAAAGGAATCCATAGCTTCCTAGGACATGCAGGGTTCTACATGCGATTCATAAAGAACTTCTCTCAAATTGCTAGACCCCTGACTAGTCTCTTTGCTAAGGATGCACCTGAGGATGTGAGCTTGAGGGAAATGTTGCGGACAACCAATTGTCTAGGCCTGGAGGCTCTCTCTCTCTCTCTAGCTTCTCTCTCTAGGTGAGAGAGCGCCCGCTGCGACCGTCGGTGGCCACTCCGGCCCCGACGTCCACCTCCCCCGCAGCGCCGGTGGCCCCCAGGCCCCGCCGCCCACCGCTGCCGCGCCGTAGCCTACCCCGGCTGCTCCGCCCATAGCCTGCATGGAGTTTGGTTCGCCCTCGCGACGCTCCTTGGCGGACGAGGTTGAGGAGGAGGACTCCGCCCGTAGCACTAGCCAGCCCCCCTTCCCGGAGCTGCCACCTTTGGCGGCCTCGGCTCACGCTCGCCTGGTGCTCCGCTCTAGCTCCTTGGATCCGGATGCCGTGCCTTTCGACGCCTCGCCTGCGGCCTCAGAGCGTCTACACTTCTCCGACAGCGACGTCTCCCTGGGCGACTCGGAGGCAGCGGCTTCTGCACGTCGCGAGCCCGGCCCGCTGCCTCGTCGTCTGCACTGGCGTCGTCGTAGTCGCCCTCGCCAGCCAGCCCCGCCTCGCCCTCACCAGCAGGGCCCTGCTAGGCTCGCGTCAGTGGTCGTACATCCACTGCGCATGTCCGTCCAGCCGAGAGATGATGGTTTCCGCCTGGTGGAGAGTCGTCGCCGTTGGTGCCGGGCCGCCTCGCCTCACCGGCCGATTCCTCAAGACCTTGTGGGCAAATGCTTCAGCTACTTTGCCACGGACCACGTTCGTGCTGAGTGCTCCTTGCCGCCATGATGCTTCAACTGCGACGTGGTTGGCCACCAGGCTCGCGACTGCCCTGCGCCCGCGCGTCGTCGCGGGGTTGGCAAGCGCGGCCGTTCACCGGCTGCTCGTGCGGGCTGCCACCACGCCCAGCGACGTCGTCGTTCTCCGCGGCGACGTGCGGACTCGGCGGATATGGTTTCCGCACGCTCAGCCGGGAAGATTGCGAACACAAGGTTGATATGTGCCCTTGTGGTTTGGATTTGTGATGAGTGATTGTCAACATAATTCGCGTCTTGGGTTGAGTTTGTGAACTAACCATGGCGTGAGTTGGGTTGTGTAACTTGTCTCTTGGCTTGTGGTGCATAGGTGTGGAGCTTGGAGGCGGTGGTTAATGGCGATGTGAAGGTCAAGTAGGGACGCGTCGTGCCGATGGACCGAGAGCGGTGAAGGATGGACGTGAGGCTTGGACTGACGGACTAGGAGGTCGGGTGACCAGCCTCGGTGGCTAACATCTAGGGACATCGACAAGCGAAAGTGTACATAGAGGAGTGACTGTGTTGACCGAGTCAAGATGGCGGACGTGCAAGTCGAGCGAGGCTCTGAAAGATTGGTGCCCAAGCGGTTGAGAATGAAGGTGACATGCGTCGAGTGACGGGGGGCGCGTATGGAGTACGCTACGTGCGGCGGTTTGGTGGGTTGAGCCACAAAACCATCGGGTGGACGATTTTCGGGTTCGGGCCTCAAAACCCGGGTGGAGGTTCCAAGGAGGAACAGACGGCACATGGCGACATCAAGGAGTTCGCGTCGAGGCGAAGCTATCTCATGAAGGGCGCGGTGGTCGTCAGATGAAGGCTATCTCTGTTTGGACCATAACACCATTAGGTTAAGTGGTTCAACTCAAAATATCTAGGGGCGTGTTTGGGATTGTGTAATAGCCCTGATAAATAAGGATGATGGAGCCCCAACCTCCCTCACCTCTTGCCACTTCATTCTTCCACCTCTCTAGGTTCTTCTCAAGAGGTCCACTGATGAACTAGTCTCTCGGTGTAATTGAACCTGTGATTTTGGTTGGGAATAGAGGCCCTAACCTCCTCATGTCCTCCGAGATTCGATTTGTGAGATGCTTCTATGATTCACGTTCGTGTTCTTCGTGTTCTTGTTTTTCCCCTTTTTTGTTCTTGCCTCATTTCTTCGTTTTGAGAGCATTTTGACTCATTCTTTTTATCTAAAATGGACTAGGACGTCATTTGATCCCTTCTACTGAAGGATTTCATCTAATTCCTCACGAGTTCATAGATCAGGGCGATCAAGTCTTGGGGAGGAAAACCGGTGTTTTTCGTGTGATTTGATTTTCCCATTGATTGACTAAACTTTGAGCAATGATCTCTTAGGGGTAGCTCACCTATTGCCTTGTGATCAGCTGGTCCAAATTTGGTGGCAATTGGTTTCGATTTGGCCGCAAACCGATCGATTTTGTGTAGGGGCGATTTTCGGGTGATCTATTTCTGTGTGGATTTGCGATTCTCGGACAGTTCGGGCCTCGACCTCAGATAGTCTGTCGTGCTTGTTACAGCCGTGACCAGAACCTGTCTTTCAACTTTGGTGTTTGCTGTTTTGAACTGCAGACAGTTCGCCCCTTAACATTGGACTGTCCGACATTCATTTTTTAGCAGCGTACAGAATCACTTCTTTTCTGTCCTGTTTGTGACCTTTGAACTACGGACAGTCCGTGAGCAGACCTCGGACAGTCTGCTGCTGTTCTTCGAGCCATGTCCAGAACTGTTCCTCGTCAGTCGGTTTTCAGTGGTGTGAATGCCGGACAGTCCGGCCCTCCACCACAGACAGTCCGCGACCCGACCTGCGGACAGTCCGAGCTCTCTATGCCGGACAGTCTGGGACTGTGCTGTTTTTGCTGTTGTTTCTCGATCTCTCTTGCACTTGTTTCCGTTGGTTCTCAATTGTTCTGCTGTGTCTCTTAGTCATCACCGGAGGTACCCAGCCACCAGTTGGCTCGTGAACACATCGTTCTTGCGTGTGCTTGTTCTTGGGGTTTGATTTTGGGACAACGGCTAAATATTTCGAAAGAAATTTGAGGCTCCCATTCACCCCCCTCTGGTCGCCATTTCCGATCCTTTAGTATATGATGTATACAATAGGAGATCGAGTTAATTATTTCTCCTGTTGCTAGTACTTGATTTGTATAGATCTTACTAAGAGATGAATAAATGAATATATGTAATCCTTTGAATTTGTATATTTAGATTTCAGGTACGAAGCAAGTCCCTTTGTTCTATTGGGTTTGATATTGATGTGGTTGGTATATTCACCATTTCTGTTTCCTCGTGGGTCGCCTGTGACAATATGAGTGTGCAGTATTCACTTGACTATCTGATTGGATTGCTGCGTTGAAATTAATCCAAGTGGTGCCAAGAAACATTCCGTAATTTAACTGGATTTTAGCATTTTACTTATTTGAACTTGCATCAGCTTGCTCGCCTTGTTGATTACGTCTTGTTGCGTGCTTGGACTGTAAATATGTACTTAGCTGGTCGTGTTCAGATCGTTAGCACTTGATAGAGTTCATGAGCTGGCGGTAACAACATGGTGACATTTATGCCAAGGTTGACTAAATGACAGGCTTGGGTTGGGTTGGGTGGGGGAGGGATCAAATAACAATGTTCTTTGGCTGCCTACTCTAAAGACACCAACAATAAACAGGGCATTATTCCGTACCGGTTTGTAATAAATACTTCGTGATCATGAAAATAATGACATGCTTTTCCTAACTCATTTTTTTTAAAAAAAAAACATTGACCACCAATATCAATAATTTATATAGGTAGATAACACCATTTTTTTCATTCTCAATCCATTATGAAAAACAATTTCATAGTGTGTATGTGACTCTTCCCATTGTAGATATTTTTTGTATAGCGTATGATGAATGAACGTTGATGGTTTATGCATGCTGGATGTTCAATTGCAATGCGTCCTCGGCATTGCCAGGTAATGCCATATTTCCCAAAATATGGTACAACAAAGGATATGGAAAACCAATTGGTGTGTACACTTCGCATATGGCCTCAACCCTAACTCGTCACTGACACATATGAGGACAGAAAGGGCTTTGTATAAACTTGATCTAATGTGCTTGAAAATTCATTAAAATCCTTCATCAACAAAAACATATGTAGAGTGATATTATGTAATTAATTGCTTTTTTCTTTAATAGTATAATAAGACAGTTAATTATGACAAAAATGTAGAAGGTTTAAGGTGGCCTATACTCTTGCTATTAGTGAACCATCCATGCTATTGTCACAGTTTCTGTAGGGTTTACCAAGATTAAAAAAATCTATGGTTGAAAACATTTTCTCCCTTTATTTTTTGTTTTGACTTTCTAGGTTAAAAATGTTTTTCTTTCTTTGCAGAGATAACCATGCCTTTGTTTAGACATTTTGTTCTGGCAGTCTACTAAATTCATATATGCATGAAGAACAATATGCGAGTTAAGAAATTAAGATGTATAATAACACTCGTAGCATACGAGATGTTCTTTTTTTTGGCGAAGTATGACATGTTCAACACCAATATATAATTATTACGTCCTAGCATATTATGCAGATACATATAGCTAAGAAAATTCGTTAAACAAGGCATCATTTATTGCATAAAACATTATTTCCATATATTTGATGGAATATTTTACCAGTTAACAAATTTAAGAGAATAATACGACAAAAATTCTGATTAGAGAATAATAAGACAAAAATTGTATGCTACGGTGGCAATGCAAGTTCTTGTTCAGAATATAAGTGGCAAATTATGCATATGGTCAAAAGTGCATGCATGGTCCACAAATTGCGACAAGAGTTAACTGACTCGGTGCAGACACTTGCCAACGCACCAGCAGGCCCCTGAGAAATCACTATCTGTCAATCATAGCTGCCGAACTCGGGCCGTCCAAATTGGCAACCAATTGCCAGGTTTCGGTCTCCTATGAAGTGCCTTACATCCAGACTTTAGCTAGCGGACATCACATATTGATCGCCCATTTCACATTAGATCATCCCTTTAACTAATTTTAACATTAAGCATGTGTGCAGCATCACTTAGTTTTATTTCTTTTTATTTTTTTCAGTGATTTTGTAGGGGATGCTGCTAACCGTTGTAGGTGGGCCGCGCCTTTTGTGCTCTGCTCACTATATAGTCGGCGTGCTTTCTAGAGGATGATTGAAAGGCGCACGTCATCTCAGAGAATTATTCCATTCCTAGTGTCCTAGTGACAACACGGTGGCCATTATCTCTCATCTCTAGCTTGTGGCTTATGCAATGACGGTTACAGTAAGAACTTCTCCTTCTTTGTGTTTAATAATTTTAACTGAGGCATTTGGCAATGCAATGATTGTTACAATAAAATGACATTTACACTTCCCAGTATATTTTTACATATTTGTCCAATGAATAGGCAGAATATTTGTCTCTGAAGGGATTGTAACGCCTGAGATAGGAAGGGTATGTGAAATAGACTTTCTAAAAAAATAGTTGACCTCTAATTTTAAAGTATCAAAATCTATGTAAGATTTCTATCTAAATGTGCACTATAGTTTTGTTAAGTGTTGCTTTCTCTATCACAAAAGAGTTACGCAATATAGGTTCCAATCCTGTTAACTATCCTAGGAACCTAAACTAGAAAGGTAAGCATAAAACCTAGGAAAACAAGTAAATGTGAAAGCTTAAATGAAGTAGAGAATGCAAACACCTATTTATGGTCGATTTTTCTCGAGGTATCGAGAAAGTTGGAATGATCTAGCATGATTTACAAGCTCCTAGGGTACAACAATAATGGTGAGCGCAAGCACCGATTGGCAAGAGGTGTGCAAACCTCACTAAACACTAAGCCTAAGTCCAGAGCAAAGCATAAATATGCTGATCTAACTAGCCTAAGCACTTCACAAAGCAGTACGCTAATCATCTAATATTTTCTTAAGCACTTTTGGTGGCTAGATCACTTAGAATGGAGCCTCAACTCCCCGACAACTTCAGCATACTATGACACCATTCATCTGGCTGGCCAAAGGGTATATATAGCCTCTCCCATTAAAACTAGTTGTTTGTGGTGAGATGCACTTTTTGTAGAGGTATCGAAATGCTTCGGTGACCCCACTGGGAGCTTTCCAGTGATTGTCGAATAGACTAGCCATTGTCAACCATTGGGCCTTTCTCTAGTGCCTTCCCCAGTGCCATCATTGGAGATTTCTAGTGGCCTTCAAACCTTCTTCTGAAATGCTAGGAAATGTCACTTCTCTGGTGCCTCACCCTAAAATATACAGGAGAATTCCGGTGAACAATAAAACCTTGTGCATAATTGTCTTTGCCCGACCCTAAGCTCCGGTGCTTGATCCACTAAAGCACCGGACATTTCCGGTGCGCACTCTGACGATGTCTATCTTCTGCTAATCCAACCTATTCTCCAGTGACCCTCTCTAGTATACACTGGATCTTTCTGGTGCATGTTGTGTGTAGCTTGTCTCAACTTGTTTTCTTCGTATCTTCTCATCCTAGCTTCTTCCACTTGATTTCTTGGAATTCTAGCATTCTTCTATGATGTTCAACAATGCTCCTTGGTCTTCCTTGAGATGTTGATCATTTGATCTTCACGTTTCCTTTGTCCAAGCCTTGCATCCAAATGAACTAAGTACCTTTATACTAGCAAAAAATATTAGTCCATTTGATCATGTTGTCAATCAACCACCAAAACGATTCATGACCCTTGCTAGGTGCTATTTTCCTTACAATCTCCACCTTTTTGGTAATTGATGACAACATGACTAAAGCTAACAAATAATAGATACCAAAAGTAAAACATATCTACTTGCTTGCACATACATAAAGGATTTTGCGAGATAGGGCCCTATGATTTTCACTAGGCGTCTCCTAAAATACACAGCGATTTTTGAAGGTGGACAGACCATTTTCAGAGGCACTAAAAATGACCACCTTGGTAAATCCATGCATTAACAGACCAAAACGGAGACCATTTTCAGAGGCAGAATTCTTATGAGGCCTCCTGGGAAAAAAAGGCTGAGGCCCAAGAGATCCAGAAGGCCTAATAGCTATGTTCACATATAAATACTCAAAGTTAGGGTCTCGACACTCATTCTCTCTCAACCGGCTCCCTCAACCTTGCCCTCTCCCTCTCTCTCTCTCTCTCTCAACTAGCCCCCTCTCCCTCTGCATGGTGGGTTCATGGTGGCGGCACAGATCTACCTCTCCCTCTCCCTCTCCTAGCCCCAGCGGATCCATGATGGTGGCGCCCCTTGGCGGCAGCGCGCATGGCGGTGCCTGCGCGCCCCCTGGCTGCTGCTCATGTGCGGTGGTGCCCACGCGCCCCCGGCTACGGCGCACGAGTGGTGGCTCTGGCGAGCCCAGATCTAACGACGACGACTTTGGTGGGCCCTAGATCCGGCATTGGTAGCTCTGGCGAGCCCCGGATCTAGAGGCGGTGCCCCTCCATGCGAGTCTGCCAGATCCAGTTGAGGGTGGCCGGATCTAGTGAGCGGCGGCAGCGCACGCGCGGACCCGATGAGCCGCGGCGCGCACAATCCGGCAGCAGCAGCAGTGGGCTTGGCAGGCTCGTTGACGGGCTTTTTTTGTTTTTATTCTATTTTTGGAGGCAGGTATTTGGCCGCCTCCATTGATTCGGATTAACACAGGCGTTTACGCTCAGGCGGACTGCGTGCTCACCTCGGGAAACCAATTTTGACTGCCTCGATTAAGTTTTCTGTAGTAGTGTTGGGTGACATTCAAGAGCAAGATACCAATTGAAAGAAAAGGAAGAATGCATGATACCAAATCAATACCTTACCTTGCTCTTACCATTTAAAATGCCACCTCTATATGGCATTATGGAGTTAAGCCTCCCCCTAACTCCGTAATCCACTCCTCCCTTTCTAGGACCAATTCTCACCCACAAAATTGTAGAGTTTGATTTTGGTATTTATTTTTTGTTGGGCATGCTTTTGGTCCACAAAATTCTTCCTTTGGAATCAAACACCAATAAGAAGACATTACTAGCAAAAGGGAGGGTCAATTTTTATGATCCTTCAGGTGTGGAGTGGAATTGAGTACAAAACTTGACTCTCACATTACATAGACTAAGCTCCCCCTAAGTTTGTACATACATATCCTGGATAACAAAGCACATGCATAAACTATCAATTAAGCACAAAGGGATTTTAATCTATATAATACATGGATTACACGTATAAGAGATACTAATTGAAAAGACAACAAATTTATACCGAATTAAAGGTAGTACCAATTGAAGCATTCTGATTGAGGTTGATACCATTTGAAAGATATGCCATAAATCCATGCTTATCTCTAGGGACTCCATTTTCCTTACAATGAGACTACACACATGATAGTCTTGAAAAAGTAGTTAGTCTCAAAGATCACAAATTATAGAGTAACTGAAAGGATCTCTAGATAGATGGCTAGAGGGGGGCAGTCATGCCTTCGTGGCTGCCCAGTTTCAACATAAATGTAGACACTTTAGTGATGGCCAGTGATGCGTTCTAGCAGCCTCACATCGTTAGACTAGCCATGATCTGATGGAGGAGTATGTTGCTCTCTTGATCAACCACTAGACCATATCGTGATGTGGACAAAATTCGCAGAAGTTGATGTATACAGTCATCCTGTGCTTGAGTTTCAGTGGCCTTAACACTTTGAAGATGACTACTCATTTTTTCATATGCTGAGCACGCCGCTGAAGAGATATATCATATACTGCCAAGGAGGATGAGCCTAAGATCTCGGCTCTAGGGCGATGCCACTTGAATCAGGTGTTCAATGCTCTTGGGATCTCTTATGAAGATCTGAGTCTTTAACCTGAAATCCGCTCTGAGGGAAGAAGAAGCTCGCCTGAAGCGGGAGGAGGCCACTTGGCACCTCTTGCGCACCAATTGGCGAGGTCTCTAAAGAGCAAGGTCGATCCGTTCAGAACAGGCCAAGAGAGAGGCCACAAAGATTGAAGAAGCATGAAGGAAGAAATAGCATCGCATACGCACGACCATTGATGAAATGGAGGAGTTTCTCATTAGTACCTAGGATGGCGACGATCACCTTCAGTCTAGTGTTTGGTGTTGTGTACTAAAAATGTTGTAGATGATTTTGGTTTCGATAATACATGTGGTACTGTGTAGTACTAGCAAAACATATCTATATTTTGCAATATAACATACACTTTGTTGCACAATCATCTGGATGACTTATGGAAGATTTATATAACGACCGCGTAGATACACGACGTGGTCTCCAAATAAAAAAAAGAAACACACAATTGGTTCACACATAATATTATGCATGGAGCGGCCAGGATCGTGGCATCGTGCTGAGGGGGTCCTACACATGTGCAGTGTGCCCAGGCCAGAAGCTTAGAGGTAGCCGCCAAGTGCGAGAGGACAACGAGTTGCACGCTTCACGCTTGTGCCCATGTTTCCACGTGGCGATTTCATGAGGGTACCAGCTCAATATGTCCCCTCTCTCTCTTATGGAATCATGCAAGTTCTTTGAACCAGATCGAACGGATGCATGGATTGAGGAAGAACAGGAACCGACAGTGCAGCACTGTTATTATATACATGGACAGCAGCTAGCACTTTTCATTATGAGTTTTGAAACTTAGGGAAAATGTGATGGTGATGTGCCTCACATATTTGACCAGGTCACAAAAGTTCACTCCCGTGCAGCTGGCGCACACAGAGAGATTGCACGCGCTTGCTGGCCGCATATCCTGCTGCTGCTTCTCCTCCCCTCCTCGCCTATAAATACACGGCCAAGCCGCTCACATTCTCATTGCAAAACACACAAACACATTCGTCTCCCACAACAACTAGCACCACCAAAAGAAGTGTAACTAGCTAGCTAGCTAGTCGCTCGACATATAGCTAGCTTAGTAGCAAGAGTCTCTTTCAGAGTTAATTAGTTCTTAATTATGGCTTCCTCACACAAAATTGTGTTCGTGCTCCTTTTGTTGATAGCGTCGTCTTCCATGCCAGTACAAGCAAGGATGGCGCCAAGCGACCGCCGGCGTGCACGAGCAGATCAAGCGCACGTCAAGGAGAGCTTACCGAGTCCTTCGGAAGATGTGACAAGAGATGTGGCACCGCCGATGCCACCCGCACCACCTGCCACTGCCAGCAAGACTGAGGTCGCCGTCACCAAGCGTTGGGGGACGATGCAGGCCGACGGGTCGGTGCCGAGCCCAGGCGTAGGCCATCAGTAAATGTTACAATAATCTACACAAGCAAATGCCTATATATACATATATAGATACAAAATAAAGCTAGGTTGTACCTAGGACCTAGCCATATTATTGTGGGAAAATTATATGCATATACCAAAAGCAAGAATGCCTATGTATATCATCAGTATATGCATGTAAGTTTTTTAGTCATATATATTAAATGGACTATATATTAACATTTCCTAATAACATAGTCTCATGGCATATATATAGTACAAGTGTACACCTCACAAGAATGGTGAAGTGATGAGTGCCAATATATAATGTCGTTATTAGGATGCCTAGAGATCCTTACCTCGGTTCTAAGGTGTTGGATTTGAGTTCCTTAGACAGATGTTTGTAGTACCGTTGGAAATTATGTATGTGTTTCGTGTAAAAACAAAAGTCTCCTCTTCTACCCTATGACCACCTTCAAGAAAATGAGCAGATGAGATCCCGAGATTAATAAAGTCACTGTAGGTATTTCATCGACAACACTAAGGTTTTTTTTTGTTCTTTTCTTTTAATAACATTATAGCTTTTGGTCTTTTTCTTTTTTTCCTTTTTCACATGGCAAAACTTTCACCATACATGCCCTTGGCTCTACACGCTCCCTAGCGCAATTGTGCAACCCAGTCTCCTTGAGTCTTTTCATAATCGTAGATGATAAAAAGGAAAATCGCAAGATGATCCATGCAATTGTTTGATAATACATGGTGGAAAAGAAATTTGGGTATTTTTTGTGATTAAGAAGAATTGCTAGTGAACTAGAAATGACTTGAAGAATGAACACTAGAATATATGCTTTACTAAAACATGGTTTCAGGAGTCATCTAGTTAAACTAGGTGAATACCCCGCGCATTGTAGCAGAAATTTAAGGAAGTTAGAAGATTTTATGTTGTGTAACCATAGATGTCATCATTCTCTTTGAGCTCTCTTGTCATTTTGTTGTATTTACATTCTTTGGTGACATGTTCGGTGTTTTCGCCGCACACAAAGCAATAAGGCACTTTTGGCCTCTTCCTCTTCCCTGCCCTTCTCAACCACCACGGAAACCTCGGCCTCCTCTACCGCCACGCTTAGCTTACTCGAAGTTGCGGTGTTGTGGGGTTTGCTAATTGTTGAATTGAGTCGGGGCTTCTTCTGAATTGGGATGATTTGTCTCTTCTTGCAAGTTGTTTATGCTGTAAAATGGTCTCACGTTCCGTTGGGGTTGCGGTTGAGTCGGTCTAGGCGCCTTGGCGGCCTGTTTGGTCGAATTGCATGTAACCTTTCACCTTCTGTAATCAGCATCTTATCTGGCTTATTGGTTCATGATTTGGAACAATTCACTTACAATGTCCGATGCTGACCTAGCGAGAAATGATGCACACTGACCAATGGCTAAACCTTCGATGGTCGCCACTATGACTGTTAAACGTTTGATGCTTGTGCCTTGAGCTGGATGAATCTTTTTGTGTAGTTGGATAAGGGCTCGTCGTCTCACTACACACGGTTCATTAGGTCTCGTGTTGTTTTAGTCTCCGACTGATATCCTTGGAATGTCGCCAAGAGCTCTGTCTTGATCTGATCCTAGGTTTGATCGAAAGGGGCTTTAAAGAGATATACCAATTGTGGGTGATGCCTTAGACCTTCAATGCCTAGGTGTCTCCTCTAGTGGAGATGACTGCCATCTCATAGCTGGCTAGGAATTATCTGGGGTTGGACTGTCCATCAAAAAGCGAAATGCAAGGCTTGTAGTTCTGTGGCCAAGGATGTTGTTGCAACTCTCTTGACAATGGCGAACTTTGATCATATCTCGCTAGGTTTTCGTCTCGTTGACGGGGATATGCTTGATCGAAACCCTCATAGTCTAGTTTGGCGTCTTTGCCGTTTGCTCTCTGGAATTGCTGAACTTCTCTGTTGAGTTTGTTTCGCAACTGTTCAACTTGTATTGTTGAGTTTTGTACTTGATTGGCTCTATTTCTAGATGTTGCTTGCTGCAAAAGTTGATGCTTTTGCTGCTCCAATCTTTGGATTTCCTACTAGTATTCGTCTAGCCTCCTCAATGCCCTAGCCTACTGATGTATTTCATCATCCTTGTTTTTGCCCTCTTGGAGCCCTAGATCCTCCACGTACCCTTTTGGGATGTCTTCTCATACTCCTAGTGGTGCTGCAAGGTTGATCAGGGCTTGAGGTGTTGTCGATTCGGTTAACAGTGGGTTGGGAGCACCAGGGAGGACTGTTGCATTCGTGGGTGGCTGCCTTGCTACGACGGGCTCTTTCGCTGTAGCTGCGCCCCTAGCCGTTGTCACAGCTTCCGCTTTCTATGATGTTTCGGGCGCATCGCTCCCGCCTTTCGCTCCTTTCTTTGGGGCCATGACAAGCTCGAGCAAAAACCACGGTGGACGCCAATGTTGTTCTAGGCCTTAGCCTCCGAACTGCGGTAGTCATCGAACTAACAAAAGCCCTCAAAGTGAACACAATGGAACAAGGGGGTGATGGGCAAACAACGAAGTGAGTCATTGGATTCTCAATTTCATTATTCACCATCCTTTACAATTACCCTTGCGGTAGATATTTATACATGCCTGTAGGCTTTTGCAAGACCAAAATACCCTTATTCTTGCCCCAGATCCTAGGCATATTTTGACTACCCTATGACAGCTGGGTCCAACGGCATCCACCACTCCTGGTTACTACCGCCCTCAGTCCAACACCAAGTGGGGACCATTCTTGGCCGACCCTTCCTTCGCTTACCTCGATCGGCATTTCCAACCATCGCCTAGCACTGCCCAATTAGCCTCCCTTCGTCATTCCTCCTTTCACCATGACAAAATCTAGAGGACCACCTGCAGACGACAAGCACTAAGGTAGCTACACAAAAAGGGTAGTTAATGACATATACACCCAATATAGAACATCCTTCGAAAATCGATAGCCTTCAGTAGTGTGGTGGTCGCCAAAAATGGTGGAGGAGCCACGGTTGATGAAAAGTTAACCGAGTGAAGAAGAAGAAGAAGAAGAAGAGGGAAATGGGGTTTTCATTGCTCTTGCAACCCTTTATCACCGCCAGGTTAATTGGACAGCTAGTGGTGATTCTAAGTTTTTCCACCGGATCATAGATTATGGTATTTAGTGTCCAAACAAAATGGCGGTAAAACTTTCTTATCACTACCGACATGAAAGGGCGGAAAGACGTCTTCAATTATTGTGATTTCCATCATCGGACCATATGATCAAACGACGGTGCTACATAAGCATCACCGCCAGATCTTACAGTGTAGGGCCCATCAATCTTGGCACCAGTGGTGAAATAAAACTTGTTATCTCTAACGCCTTCTTTGCGCATTGCGCATCGGCTGACGGTGGTAAGCGTTGCACAGCCAGTTCAGCGTACGATACGGTGGCGATGCCCGGCACTTTGTTCACCACTGGATCATAAGCCGAGCTGGCAGCGAAAATGTTCATCACCGCCGGTTATTTCGCTAGGAGGGACCCCATAGATCATAAGCCAGCCGTGATACGTATCACCGCTGGTTATCTCAAAACTGTTGGTGAAGGTCCCAGCGGTGAATAGACTTTCTATAGTAGTGTTGAGACGAAAGGCGAACTTAGAATTAAGAGTGGCGAAATGAGGGTTGTGAAGGTTAGGAACAACGAAATGTGGGTCGTTGCTCGTGCTTGTGAGCCGCTCAGTCATCGCCTCTTAGTTCTTGGCCCTAGGCTTCTCCACCATTTCGCTTCTTGGCTCATTAGTATCCTTTACCTAAGCGAAAAAAATGAAATCGACAAAACTCATGGACTGCGGATGGTGAAGAGGGGGTGTTGAGAGGGTGTAATAACTCCCCCCAACAACCATCTTCACCATGGTTGCCACCTTGCTAAACCCCATTTTGTGGACCTAGCTCAATCATCTCCATTGAAAACATTAGTCCACTAGTTACCATTAAATTACCAAACCAAACTAGGGCTTTCACCCAATCGGGGCACCTTTACTCTCTGGTGACCCACACTAGAGAGTTCTGGTGAGTATAAAAATGCTCCACCAAGCGCCTATCTCAAACCTTTTTCAAATGCGGTAACTTCAAATGGATTCCCATACACCTTTAGCTTTGATTTAGCATTTTCAAAATGTTTTGTAATGGTTTGCACTTGCTTCCTCACCGCGGCACTCGACCTAACACATGTGCATTGTTAGACTTCACCTAGTGGCACTTAGACAACCATATTATCCAAAGAAATACTCTTTTCATAGTATGACTATCTATCCTAAACACAGTCATTCACTTCTCTACATACACACTTCTACATACTGCGATCGGTAAAAGCAAAACCTTATTTGGTTCTACCTTTGCCTTCAGGCTTCCACTCATCCGTCTCATCCATCCTTCATCTTCATCTCTTCAACATCACCATGTTGAGCACTTGTGTCTTATTGTCATCACCATCTTCACCATGCTTCATGCATAAGTATTAGTCCACTAGCTATCACTCAATTACCACAATCGAACTAGAGCTTTCACTTGGATATTTATAGGAATGGTTTCTTATGTCAATTGTGTGTAAAAAATGTAGGCGCACTAAAAAATCATTTGTGTAGCAGTGATATTTCTATCTGCTATTTGTAGCGCACATACTATTTATTATCTTTTTTGTGTAGCCCCAATTATTGTTCCACAACACGCTTGCTAAATATGAATATGCCCCAAAAAATAGAGGAAGCACGAATTGCATATAATATATTTGCACACGCGGCATTGGCTGAGCGTTGCTAGGACGCACGAAGCTTCCACGCGGCGTGTTGTGGTAGCTCGAGCCAGCAACACTCACAAAAATCTTTGGCCAAAAACTAAAGAGACAAAAATAAGTAACAGAGTAGTGCTCAAAATAGTACACTTTGGTAGGACAACTTTATAGGGCGAATGTAACGGCGACGTGTGTACTCCGCTAATTTTGACCAAGCCACAAAACATGTCACCGCCACGCAACAAACTCGCTGGCCACCGCCGGCCCTTCCGTCCTCGATCACCTATAAATACATGGCTCCGTTGCTCGCATTCTCATTGCATCCAAGCTCATAGTTCCTTCACCAACTCATATATAAAATCTCTCATCTCTCACAAGCAACCAATACGCTCCCTTGTAACCCCTGCCAATCTGCCTAAATATTAATCACTTTAACTTGCATTGCATCCTCACCCATGGCTACTACCTCACACGCTGCCATTGCTGTGATCCTATCCTTGCTTCTGTTGGCATCAACGCAGTCATCTCTCGTGCACGCAAGGATGATGCCAAGTGATCATCCACATGTGTATGCGGAGGACAGCACTGCTAGCACTGGTAGTGCTTCTTCATCGTCGATCTCCCAAGATATGCTACGAGCGTTCATGTCTTCAATGACTCCTGAGGTCGAGATCGCCACTGCTAATCGTAGGCGGATCATCCAGGTCGTGGAGGGATCGGTTCCGAGCCCCGGCATCGGCCACCAAGGCTAATTAGCTCGCCTTCTGCCATATATAATACATGCACGTCTCATATACATAAATTAAATTAAATGACATGCGAGCTACTAGATTGCTAGCTAGCTCTACACATGTATATGATGTATACTTATAGGAGATCGAGTTACTTATTTCCTCAGTTGCTAGTACTTGATTTGTATGAACCTTACTACGAGATGAATAAATGAATATATATGTATGCAATCCTTTGAGTTTGTATAGTTAGAGTTCAGGGACGAAGCAAGTCCCTTCGTTGTAATGGGATTATATTGATATTGATGTGGTGGGCGAATCACCATCACTACTACAGAATTGAATTGTAGCAACGCCTCCTCTTTGTAGGAGCGGCTCTATATTGAGCCACCCTACAAATAGTTCCAAAACGAGCCATTTGTAAGGATGGCTGATGTTATTAGCCGCCCCTACAAAGCCCCTACTGTCCTTTTATTATAAATACTAAGAGCTTACAACAGAGTTTCATGAAACATAAAAGCTTACAAAGAAAATCAAGAAGATTACACATATGCATCTAGCCATAGACTAATACTGGGTACATATGAACTCTTTGTTCTAAGGATAACCTGAGCAAAATCAATTCTGAAGTGGTGTCGAACATGGGAAATTTTGGGCTGAATATTTCTGAAAATTGCATCATTTCTGAGAGACCAAATTGCCCAACACATGGATATGATTATCTCCATGAAGAATGGCACTGCAAGCTGGAGTCTGAAGGAGGAAATTATCTCAAAAGGGTCATCTGAATGTTGAATAGTTAAGCCCAAAGTCTGCCAACATTCAACTGCAAAAAGGCAATCCAAGAAAAGATGCAGGAGAGTCTCTTTAGTGCAATGAGCATAGATAGCACAGTTATAATCCTCTAGGAACATATTTTTCCTTCTCAACAAATTTCTAGTACTCAGCCTAATCCTTCATGAGTAACCAAAAGAACACTTTCCTCTTATTCTAACAACAACTCTTCCAAAGCCATGAGTAAGCTTGATGAACCTGTCTTCGACCAATTAAATGAGCATAAGCTTTCTTGGTTGAGAATATACTGTTATTCCAAATGTAGCACCAAGTATCAGATTCCTCAGAGATATGTAAGCTATCAATTAAAACTGAAAGTTCCTGGAATTGTTGATAGGCCTCAGCAAATAAAAAAGATCATGAAGTTTCTGAATTTGACAGGCTTGTCTGACTGAAATAGATTTATGCTTAGCGAAGGAAAAAAGCTCTGGGTATGCCTGCTCTAAAATATGTTCAGTCTAAAGATCTTGCCATAAAAATAGGTTTTGCCATCCCTTAAAATAACTCTGGATAAACCTTTAAAAGAAGTTAATAGCTTTAAGACATCTCTCCACCAAAATGAGGCAAGCCTAGAAGTACCTGGTAATCTGCCATTTGCATAGTATTTTCCCCAGATCATATGCACCCATGGTATGTCAACTTCGTTAAAGAACTTGTGTAGATGCTTTAAGAGGAGACTCTCATTTTGAGTGGATAAATTCAAAACACCCAGACCTCCACTAACTTTTGGAATGCAAACCATTTTCCTCCAAGCAGCCTTTGGTGGGGCTTTATTGTTAACATCAGAGTCTCTCTAGAGGCAATGTTTTCTGAACTTATCAATTTGATCAATAACAGTCTTTAGCAGGAGGAAGGTACTCATTGTGAAAGTTAGCAAAGCAGAAAAAACTGCATTTGTTAACTCTAATCTTCCAGCTTGACTTAGAAAGGCTAAAATATTACTCAATCTTCTTTCACATTTTGATACAAGGGGCCAGAAATCTGCAACTGTTGGTTTAGTCAAGCAAAGTGGCAAACCCAAATAAGTAAAAGGTAGGGAGCCTTTAGAACAACCAAATATGTTGGCCAAAATATCAAACCTATCTTCAGCAATATTGACAGGAACCATGAATGACTTGCTATAATTAACCTTTAACCTAGTGCTCTCGGCAAAAGAATTGAGTAGGGCCTTGAGAAAGAAAAGTTGTCTTGCATCCCCTTCCATAAAAATAAGTGTATCATCAGCATATTGCAGTATTGGGAAACCTTGATTGTGACTCATGTTAATTGGCAGTGAAAGCAACCCTTGTAGCTTTGCTGAATTAAGAAGTGACTACAAGAAGTTTGCTGCCAAAACAAAAAGAAGATGAGATAAAGGGTCTCCTTGTCTGACACCCCTTCTGCAATGGAAAACTTTCCCAGGAACCCCATTTAAAAGTACAGATGAAGTCCCTAAACTGAAAATCAAATTCATCCACTAGATCCATCTATCAGGAAAGCCCTCTTGCTGCATGATTTGAATCATCAGTTGATGTTCAACCTTGTCAAAAGCCTTTTCAAAATCAAGCTTGAGAATAATGATTTCTTTTCTGGATTGATGACAGAGGTGAACATATTCTAGAGCTCAAGCCAAACAATCTTGGATGCATCTTGCTTTGACAAACCCATATTGATTTTGATGAATAAGAGCTGGTAGAAGTAACTGTAGCCCGTTAGCTAAAATCTTTGTTAGGATCTTGACAGAAGTGTTAAGTACAGATATGGGCCTATAATCTGAAATTTTAACTGCATTGTCATGCTTTGGAACCAGGGTGATGTGGGATCCATTGATACTTTTCAGGTAGACATTAACATCATAAAAAGCATTGCACAGATTATAGAAATCTTAACAAATAATAGGCCAGCACTTCTTGACAAAATCAGTATTGAACTCATCTGGTCCTTTTGCTTTGTTAGAGGGCAAAGACTTAACCACTTGATCAATTTCTTGATTGGTGAAAGGAGCAACAAGAGCAGAGAGATTAGTATTTGCATTCAAAAGATTGTCAAGATTGAAAATAATACCAATGAAGCCATTAACACCCAACCTTTCCTTGAAAGATTGCCATATCATGTTTTCTTTTTGCTAATAATCAGTTACTAGAACACCTGAATCATCCTCCAAGTGTGTGATCAAATTTCTCCTAAATTGAATTGTAGCATGTGGATGGAAGAACTTTGTACTTGCTATTGGCAGTGCTTAACTCATATAATTAACCGCCGACACTCTCATAAAATCCTAGCAAACAAATACCAAACTTATAAATAGGGCTTTAAAGCTAAAAATTTTCACAACTTTTGGTGTTTGACCATTTGCAATAAGGCATTTATGGAAGTACACATAAAGGTCTAAGAATGTGCAAAGAAATAGAGCATAGATACCATTCTACACAAGCCCAAAGAGAGAGGCCCAATCACCAGAAGAATCAGGGCCCAGACAAAGAAGAGAACGAGCCAAAACCGTAGCATAACAACTCATCTCTGCGCAAAACCAACACAGGCCCACTCTAGAAAAACATAGAATATCTCCCAACAAAATCAGAGTCAAGCTGGCCCACTTAGGGTGTGGGCGCACCTATGGTGATTCACCTCAGGCCCAACCTTGTCAGGGCAGTGAGTTATGGGCCAGGGAAGTCGGTTCAATTGGTGAGGCGGTACAATCAATGAGGTATAGGGCAGTTTGCACCATCCATGAGGGGATGAGGCATTTTCCAGTTGACCCCTCCTCTCCACCTATAAAAGAAGACCTCCCCCT
Source organism: Saccharum spontaneum (assembly GCA_022457205.1). NCBI lineage: Eukaryota > Viridiplantae > Streptophyta > Magnoliopsida > Poales > Poaceae > Saccharum > Saccharum spontaneum. The sequence goes on from CM039614.1 coordinate 19,136,709, forward strand.
CCTCATTCAACAACACATAAGGGAGCACAAGTGCATCAAAGAGCAAGAGCAAGAGCATCACTCCATGGGCTTAGGCCCTAGCTAGCTCTAGAAGAGAAATAGGGAGAGATGTGAGGGAAGAGTATGAGGAAGAGTCGGGCTTGTCGATTTCTCCCTGCCTAGTACCTCGATGAATACATGTGCCTCAACGAGATTTCTCGCTAAGTGAGTATTCATGATTCTTTTGGTATAAAGTCTTTGAGTAGTTAAGCTATCCTCTTACTTGTTTACGGGTTCATCATCTGTCCCCGTGGCAGATTCTCTAGTAGAGGACTCCTGATAAAGACGAATGTTCCTAGCTAATGCTAGAGTAGTAGTCCATAGCATAGACGAGGTGTCTAGGCTAGAGGCTACCTTCGTTTGCCTTGTACTCTCCGGTTGAGGGGTAAGCGATAGGTGGTGATAGCCCTGTCCATTCCTTGTAATCCCCCATGTTCAGGTATGGCATAGAGCTGGAGGCCAACATCGCCTGGCAGACTAGGTGCAACCTGGTGCCCGAAGTAAGCAAGTATAAGTAGAGTTTATCTATCCTTAGACCCTAAGCCTTTGGAATCCTTCTTCACCCTTACCTGCTATCCTTGTGTTATCCTTGGATGAATTAGTTAAAAGAATACCTCCATTCCCTGTTGAAATATGATACCCTGAATACTTTCGGGTGAAAGCTACAACGGTAATTCTGTACGCTTACAGATTAACTTCTGCAGACGTTAAGAAATACCAACAAGCTTTGTAGCACCATTGCCGGAGAATGGTTACTATTTTCTTCGAACCTAGTTTGTCCTCGAATTTGTATCCTTTATCTTTATAAAAATAAAATAGTTTTCTTTTATCTTTTTCACCATGAAGCCATCACAATTCCAAAATCTTTCTGCTTCAAAGGGGGAGTTTCGTGATCCACCACCAAAACCAAACCTTTCATCTGGCTATGAACTCCACCCTAGTTTAAAAGCTATGGTTCGGGCACAACCCTTCTCGGGGCATGAAAATGAAAACCCTTGCAATCACTTGCTAGAGTTTGAGGAGATTTGTTCATGCCTGAGCATTTCAGGTATGACATAGGAAACACTAAGGTGGAAATTGTTTCCCTTTTCTCTCACGGGGAAGGCGAAGCAATGGTACACACAATGCCATAGAAAGTATGAATGGGGACTGGGATGAACTTAAGGACAAGTTTTATCTTGCATTTTTCCCCATGCCGTGTATCGTCTCTCTACCAAGGGTGATCCTTGACTTTGAGTAGTGAGAGAAAGGAGTCTATAGGTGCAGCCTGGGCCAGGTTCTCAGTGTTAATATAAGCTGGCCTAGATCGGTCTTTACCTGATGGTGTGATCTTGCATCTCTTTTGTTTGGGTCTTGACATAGTGCTAACCTATGCCTAGACATGACTGCCGGAGGTCGGTTTACACATAAACCTATGATGGAACAAGTAAAATTCCTTGAAAACTTCATAGACAGACACACTTCTTCTATCATAAGAACCAAATCCCTCCAGGCCAAAGTCATGTCGAGTATTGAGGAGTCTTCATTAGTCGAATCCAAACCCATACCATCCATAGATTCGACTAATGAGCCCTCACCCAAACCATGAACATCGAAGGAAAGAGAACTTCATCCTTCGGAGTTCCCCGTCAAATTTGAGGATTATGGCAATATCTCAAATATATCATAGCATGAAAAGCACACAAAGGAAGTTCCCCTAGAGTGAAACCGTCAAAGGAATGATTAATGGAAGTGAAACATTCTTCTGAAGCAATTCATATTTTTTCACCTTCCATGACCATACCTTGCTTGTTAAGGGGAACAAACATAGAAGCCCTACATAACCTAGCAATCGGGAGAATTCCTAACGAAAAACCTTTTGGGTAACATGATGCTAGTCTCGACCAATAAACTCTTCAGAAGTCCTTTGGGACTATTTTTGAGTGTTGTAGAATCGCAAGGGACGTGCGAGTCATAATTGACAAAATCGAGGTTTCCATAGACTTTCATATCTATTCCATCCTTGAGTTTGATATTCTCATAGGCTACCCTTTGAAAAAATCTTATCTAAGAAAAACCTTCCCATGGGGGCCTTGATGAAAAGTTGGGAACAACTACTTCTGCCACTCCTACCCCTTGTCCCAAAAGTCCAAAGGCAAAGCAGCAACCCAACCATAACCTGTTCAAGGAGGTGAAGTTTATATCTTCATTCGTTTCACCTAGGCTTGCTTATGAAATTGAACGATCATCGTCACCGTCACTTGAACCCAAGCCATATCCCTCTAGCCATCCAAACATTGTTTTCAATAGTCGAGATTCAACATTGATAGTCATGATGTATCCTTCAAGAAAGAAAACTTTTGTGACAAGGACATCATGCTTAGTACCGCGTGCAACTACGAGGATCCCAACCATCTCTCAATTCTCGTTTCAAAACTTTTCAAGAGGATGGTTGTGGATGCTTTTGTTTATCACAAGTATTGCAAATCCCATAGTAGCACTGTGGTACTAACCTTGCAGCTTGAATATTATTGCTAAATGTTTGGTGGTAAAGCTAGAAACTATACCACCATTGATAGCTACAAGATGAAATTCCCAAGGTCAAGCTTACGACCATAAACAAAACACTATCGGGAGATACCCAGATTATCATAAAAAATATATAAATAAATAAACAAATAAACTTTTCTTATCAATAAAAGCAAGAACATGTTTTCAAGTAAATATGCACCTTCAGGTATTCTTGGTTGCTAACCCTTTCAGGATGAGACAAAGAAGAACAAGGGGCATATGATACTAGAAGACGTGAGAGCTACATCAACTAAAAAGCCATGATGCTCTTTGGTGATGGAACACACTCAAGAGGAGACCCCAACACTACACACTTGACTTTTACACAAAAGTCTAAGTGTGGGGGGAGAGAGTCTTATTACAAGATTCCATACAAACCAAAGGTCATTAAAAATGATGATGTCAGCTCTTCCTTGCTCAAAAAAGGGAGAGAGTAAAAAAGAATTAAAAAAGAGAGAAAGTTGAAGAAAAAAGACAAAGAGAAAAGAAAATAATATGATAAAAAAGAGAGAGAAAAATAAATGATATATTAGAAGAAGAGAGAAGAAGGATTCTCCTCTTCTAGACCTCTGTTACCACTAAGGCCCATGGTCCATACACACTAGCGCTGTGTGGCCTAGCCTTGTGGCTCTCCTGAGTTGCACCATATGCCGCCGCTACAGCAGGTTCAGTGCATCCATTCACATACGCTGCTAGTAAGAACGCTCAGGTATGCAAAGGTAAATAAAATGTTCACCAACTCCTTTACTCTTACTTGTCTCCATGAGATCAATACAAATTCATGCCTCTCTTGTTTATGTCATATGCTCTGGGTTGGATGTATTTGATCAATACATCCATAGGCTTTTTAAATTAAGCATGGTGCTTAGGTTAAAATAGCCTCCTTTAATCAAATTTTGACATGGTGTTGAAATTTTGATTAATGAACTTGAGTTATTTTCACAAATGATGGAAGTTATTTTATAATGGAGATAAATCAAGGCTAGGTTTATTTTACAAACTTTACATTAGCCTTGCTTGAGTATACAAAGTTTGGTGAACAAATAAATAAAAAATAAAATAGATTAATAAATAATAATACTAATAATAATATAATAATACAAAAAAAATCATAACAACAATAATAAAATGATTTAGGCCCCTCGGTGCTCAAACCGGTAGAGCTTTTGTTTGTTTCCTTCTTTGTTTTTCTTTGTTAAATAAACAGGTACAAGAATAAGTGTGGGGGAGATCTCTCATGCATTATGAACACACATCTGAGACCTCCCACCAACACGTTGCACCACCTTGGATGAGCATCATACAGAAGGACAGGACATATAGCTTTAGAGAGGATTGACTGAACATCTTGTTCAGCCAAATCACCTCTAATCCCTAAACTTCTTTCTCTTTAAACGATAGTTTGTGCAAACTCTACACTCAACTCCCTATAATTTTGAGTTTAAAACAAACATAAACTTAATCATTAAAATTAAACTCAATGAACCAATAATGCTCCTATGCAATTTTACAAACCACACTTTGTTTACAAGTTTGAAAAGTGCCTTGTTCATGACATCTTTAAAGCACGCATAATGTAACACCCCAGGTGTTAGGCTTGCATTTGGCACTTGCATTGCATGAGCCTAAACATCATTTGTTCATATATGAGCATGGAACATATGTCATACACTAGTGAAACATATGGAACATACTAGTGCAACATGTGAAACATGTGTATATAGAGTGCTTGAAACATCTCCTTGAAACATATACAACATACCTTGTTATTCTGTGTTTCAACATGTGTATGTTTGGTGCTCATGCCTGACAATGCAAGTGAGTGTTGATGTCACTTCTTCATGTGTCTCACATCATTCTCTATCTATAGTGATCCCTGGAAAAGTTTCTTGAAGTTGGAATCAAGAAGTCAAATGAAATGATAAGTCATAGCCGAGTTGGAAATTTTGAAGGAATGAGTCATATCTTGCTTGGATTGTTTTGTTTAGAGAATGAGAACATATGTCATCAACCAAGTCTTGCAACCTTGACCAAACAACTCCAATTGAACCCTACAACAACAGTTATGAAAGGCTCATGTGGAACAAGTGACAAGAAGATGCCGCAAATCGGTCCCGAACCTCAAAACTAGGGTTTCCTCCGACGCAGTGTTGACCGAAGTGAAACTACTATTTCTGTTCGAGATATGAAGTTTGACCTTTAATGAAAGTTGGAGTTTAGTTTGTATGCAACAAACTTTATTTTTGGACCGCATCCCAATCCCACCACGAAGTGCTGTCAAGCTGATCACAGTGCAATTTTGACTCCTCTGGTGCAACCCTACTGCGGGAATTAATATCTCGCAAACCAGTGGAATTTGACTGAGCTCCTGTAAGCAATGTTGTAGTACTCTCATAGCCCTACGCAGTGGTATAATTTGTTGGTCGAATTGTCATCTGGTTTAAGAGATAGAGGTGAGATTAGAAGAGTGGCAGACTCGTAAATACGTCGCTTTTGGATGGCAGTTTTGGACACGCTGAAACTCGGTGGCCGACATTGGAAAGGACCGAGCGCCGTGTGGCCTCCGTGCCCGTGCATGAGCGCCACCTGCCCGGGCTGCTCTGTGTCGAGGGGGAGTAAAAGGGGATCGAGCCCGACCCTTCACTCGCTCCCTTCTCCTCTTTTCCTCGGTCTATTTCTCTCTCGCTCTCTCATGCCCGACGCCATGGCCGAGTCGGGCTAGAGCTCGGTGTTGCCGTCGCCCCTCCTTTGCCCCTCCTCTTCCAACACCAGCCGCCCCCTCTCCTCCTCCCTCCTGCCGCTGCTGTTGGCTGCCGTCTGCCTCCTTTGTCATCCTGGGCCACTGTCTCACCGGAATCAGGCCGGCCTCCTCCGTCCCCTTCTCTGTTTTCCGTCACTGTGAGGAAGAAGGACCATCTAGCGAGGCAGAAACTCTTTGTTGTGTTCACTTTGCAAAAGTGCTAGAGACAAAGGATTTACATATAGGGGCTTACATGAATTGTGGAAAGTTTTGTGTTCACTCTGCATAATGTTTTCTCTTTTTTTCGGAATTAGTATTGCATTTAAATGGCTGAACTTCAAAAATACATAGTAATTGGTAGAAAAATCATAAAATAGAAAATAAGGTCTTTTTGGATTCCTTGTGAAATTGTCTATGCAGTGGATCTATAATATGGCATGTTTTAGTTTAAAGTTTTAGCTGTAAAAATATATTTATGCAACTAGGTTTTGAATGCTAGTTGGATCTGTTATTTTTAATAACTGTAAATATATAACTCCAAATGAAGTACAATTTTTGTGGAATATTACTCTTGTGATGTATGATGTCTAGTAAAAATTTCAAGATTTTAGGCTTGATATTTTAGGAGCTATAAAAATAACAAATGCTATATGCTGCTTTGCTTCTATTCTGGACAGTTCTGCATGTATGCATTGTTTGGCTTAGTTAAGTTATGAATCATGCCTTGATGAAAATAAATGAGTTGTAGTACTTTTCTTAAGGTTTTCAAAAAGCTAAAGAGAACAATTTTTGGCTAAGTATATATTTAACTATAGTAGTCTAAAGTGCTGTAGTTGTTTCTGTCCAAACCCAGACAGGGTTGCCTTTTTTATAATGTGTGACCTAGTTAGTAGCACAATTAGCTCTAGATGTTTATAACAAAATTGTTCAAAACTTGTTAAGATTTCTAAAAAGTCTAGAACCATAATTATTGGATTTGTGAAACTCAAGTTAACTGTAGAATCATCTTAAGATGATTACAAGAAAGTTGTAGGTAACTTTATAAGCTTTCCATAAAGTTGAGAATCATGTTTGTTGGAGGTCTAGAACTCCATTTATGCTTCTCTGAAGTTTCTATCAGTTTTCTGTCTATAATTGTACCATTGCTGTTGGGCTGCATGTGTGGTGTTACTTGTGCAACTAGTTTCATGGTGTAAATGATGTTTACTGTGGTTTTGGTAAATACAAAAGTTGTAGATAATTATCTTATCTTGCTTGTGTTAAATTTTCATGATCCCAGGTCTGATAGTTTAAGAGTTGCATGCTTAATAAGTCTACTGTCAGATTTTAATTACCTTCTGTGCAGACTTTAAAGATTGGCATGTTTGGTCATGATAACTTGGGAATCATGTTGAGATGATTAAAGATGAAATGTATATAATTTCCTAAGATTTCCAGAATGTCCTCTTACAAGTCATTTGGATTTATGAAACTCGAGATATGATTGATTTATGAAGCTACTAGTTGTAAGTCCAGAAATTGACATATTCTAGTTATAGTTGTTGCTTCACCTTGACTTGCTTTGCATGTTGCTACGTGTGATTCATGTCCTTGGTAATTAAGTTAAATACACCTGAGATCATGTGGAACTTGTGTGCCATGATGAGTGTGCCCTCCTTGCTATCTTAGCATGTTGGTTTGTGTGATGTTATTTAAGCAAAGTGATGTGCTTAAGTGTCTTTAGTATAACCTTATACTTGCCTTGTTTAGTATGTGATGCATCATCCATTGCATTTCCATGTATTCATACACTTGCATCTTGCATCTCTTTTAGGTACGCTAGATGCACCACGTGAAGGACGTGAGGTGGAGCTAACCAGAAGATGGTGTTGGTGGACCTATCTCGAAGATGGAATGATCGGACAAGTGCTAGAATGAGGGAATGCTCGCCAAGCGAGTTTCATCTGACAAACTCTAACTTGAGTCGGATCCTAGGCAAGCCCCGGAGCATTATAAGCCTCCTACCTTCAAAACAATTAATTCTACATATGTTATAAGTATTGTTGCATTAAGTAATAGGAGTTGGTTGAAAACCTTGCTGCATTATATCATTCCTTGTCCAGATATATGAATCCTTGAATCCTACCTAGACTAGGATCGAGTAGATACTTAGCCCTGCTTTAAGCGGTAGAAGTCAGGTGATTTCCTGTCACCTGCGAGATGTAGGGATATTTATGTATGGCACGGTTGGCTATATTTGCTATCGTGGAAATGAACCATGTGTTAATAAAATGAAATGAGACCGGGCGGGATGACGATAGTGAAGCAACAAGGCATGGAGGTCTTGGGTGTAGATCTATCCCCATCTGAGTTGTTTAAGGACCAATTCGCTGTACGTCCTTGAGTCATGTTGAACGCAGTCTAACACTTAGTTGGCCGGATAAGTCGTTCCGACCGCAAAGCCGAGTAATACAGTTCAGGCCGGGAATCGAATGGTAGGTCGCATCTTGGAGGAGAGTAAGGATGTGCTTGGGGACATTGGCGTGAGACTAAGGGGGTTTAGAGTCCCTATCACCTGGCAAAGTGTCGCCCTTGGGGACGTGGCATCAGTCGAACCCGCGGCTCCTGAACTGTACCAAAGGTGACCTGAGCAGCCCTCGCCAGGCGTGACTCGGTGAGTGTTAGAAATACCCCTCCAGCTGGATAGGAACTCGATTCGAATCGTCGTCGCTCCCGGTTAGTGAGCACTTGACTTGAGCAGCGGCAACGTAGATTCCATTAAATTGAATGGATGGTTAATTGGATAACGATGGAAAGGTTGCCTCAATTTATACCTGCTATGGTTAATATTGTTTGTTCCTAATAAAGTGAGTGCTCTAGTACAGGTTCTAATATAGATGATAGGTTAATGATAATTAACGTGATGCTTAAGCATTAATGATTACTTATCCATAATAAGCTTTTATGTAAAATATTGTCAAGCTAGCCCACTTTACATCAGCCTTGCATGATCCTTGGTGTCACTTTATTTCTGGTTTATGACGGGTAAGTCTAGCTGAGTACATTGTCGTACTCAGGGTTTTATCCCCACTTGTTGCAGGTTGTGATGTATCATGGCAACTGCAAGAGTTGGTTGGCTCCTGCCGTAGAGGCGGAGTGTGACCACAGGCATGATCCTTCTGAGTTATCTTTTCTCTAAATGCTTTTGTTGGAAGTCGACCTTGGTACTGACATGTATTTGAAATAAGGGTGTTGTTAGTCTCAAATTACTTTGCTTCCGCTACTTTTCAAGTTAAGTTGTAATAAGTTAAGTTGTAATAACTACGTTGAACTCCGATGTATATTGAATTACTTGTGAAATGGTTGTAACATGTGACTTGCTATGTTGAATCACTACGATCTTGGCTGGTATGTTGATTGGTTTGAAATCCCTCATGATTTCATTAGACTACCGGAGTTATATGGGCTCAAGTGCGAGAATTTGATCACTTCAGTGATTGTTTTTGTACTTGTGATCTTATAATTTGGACGGTTTCATTAAAGCTGGTATCGGAGCAAGATTTAACATTAAACTTGTCGTATGTGTATTTAAAACAAAGGTTTTGTTTTATAAAATCAGTTTTATCAACTTATAGCTATATATAGGTTTGTGAAATCTGAATTCTAAACCTAATATGCCAGTGGTCAATTTCCTTATTGCCCATATAAGGATTATTAGGTGGCTTATATAAGTACTAACTTGGGGGTTTTTCATTTATGCATCTACGCCCAGGCCAAGGTATGTATGTGTGATGACTCTCCCACACTATGCTACCTAGTGTGTCGGATTAGAGGTAGCCTTCATATATGAAATAGCCATATATGTTGTTAGTTTACTTTTATGCAACATCGCACCTACGCTCAGGTAAGTGTGAGTTGTGAGAGCATGACCGTACAACCTGCGGTCTAGGGGAGAGCTAGTTTTGGTTACTGGATTATTTACATGTTACACACATGTATATATGAAGGTACTTAATTGTGGGTGATTAATGATTTGGGTAGTTTTGGTGCTACATGTATATATATGGGGGTATATGTACATGGGAGTACTTAGAATTTTACTTCTCTGCTTTCATTGTGTGCTATATTGGGAAAATATTGGGCTACAATGAAACCTTTCTACAGGTACGCTAACCATGAATGCGTAAGTCAAATGTAGCTATCGACTAGCTATATATCGAGAGAGTGCGTGTTATGCCACCGACATAGAACGTGATCGCCACCTTAGGTTGGCAATCTTGTGAGGACGAATAGGACGAAGCATGCATCTCATGATTGTTGCTTTATGCATAGCTATACTCCTCTCACCCTTGTTCAAATGATAAGTAACTTGTGATCAATGTGTTACGCTATCTTTCAAGTGTGGAGTTAAACAAGAATGCCTTACTCCATTTGTTTGAGAACAATGTGTACTTAGCCTAGCTAGAAATAGGTGTGGTTACCTGCTTGAACCTATAGAGGCCCTCTAGTTAGCTAAGTAGTGGATATGTTGTTCATACAAGCGTTTGCAAATGCTTTAGACCTCACTTAAGTAATTATGGATTCTCATGAATGAATTAAATTCGTGTTGGTCTAAGGTAACAAAATTTAGAGCTACTAGAATAACATGTTTGTGTGCACTCTTGTTAAGTAGAACAAAGGCAAGCTTTGTTTTGCTTTTGGAACGTTGGCTGCTAGAACGGTTTCTGTTGTAGTGATGCTTTTGTGGTTATAATGGTGTTTTCTGTAGTTATGGAGAATACCAAAGTTGTAGCTAACTTACTTATCTAGCTTGTCCAAAAATTTCATGACCCTAGGTCTTATGGTTTGAGAGTTATGACTTTTAGAAGTTTACTGTCAGGTTTTGCTTATGCCCTGAATAGATCGGAATGTTTGGTTTGTTTGACCTGTGTGCATACGGAATCATGTCTTGGAGGTAATAGAAGAAGTGTAGTACTTTTTCTAAGCTTTCCAAAATGTCCTATAGCACTAATTGTGGTGGTCTAAATCTCTAATTATGAGCATGCAAAGTGGAATGACAGAATCTGTCCAAATCTGGACAGAGATGTCTTATTTGTCTTATTTGGCCTTGTTAGCTGTAGAATCATCTTACGATGATAATAAGAAAGTTATACACAACTTAATAAGCTTTACATAAAGTTAAGGATCACTTTTGTTATTGTAACACCCCAGGTGTTATAGTGCTAATTAATCTGCCATGTCATCATAATGCATCGCAAAGCATCCATGATTAGGTCAACCTTGTTATGCATCAACTAAAACAAGTTTACTTATCTAGATTGGATGTGCTTCTCCGTGGTGTGATTCGAACCCGAAAACCCTAATTTCGAATGCCACCGCAAATACTTAGTCCGTGCCCTGCGTAATTTGAGGTGTGTGACTATGTTACACACTAGTGTCAAATGTAGGGTATGAACTCAAGTACAACACCTAAAATGAAGCTCCAAGTTTGATTTTGAGTTGGAGTCCCAAAACTTGTCACGAGTTTTCTGATTCGAATTCAAATTCAAATTTGGGGAAAAATGTAAAAGAATTTTAAAAGCTAAATTGGTCAACCAAGAGTGGCATTTGGTCAACCATGTCATGTTGGTCCAAATGATGCCCTTGGATGCTGGTTTGATCACTAAGTAAACACTAATCAAAGTAGCAACAAATTCCAATTGAAAATTCCCCCGAAAACCCTAAATTTCAAAACCATGTTTTACCCCTTTTGAAATAATTCAAAATCTAAGCAAAATTTGGGAAAACGTTGAAAACAAAGTTTGTAGAACTTTTCAAGGGCTACAACTTTGGTGTTTTGAGTTTTCAAAGTTTTAGTGTAAAATGTGGAGCAATTTTGAAAATAAATAAATTTCAGATTTGACTCATTTTTGTCCCCAAACTAAGATTTCAAAATGGAGGTAGAATTTGAAAATGTTTTGAACAGAAAAGTTGTAGGTCTTGTCAAGATGTACAACTTTGGTGTTTAAAGATTTTGAAGTTTCAATATGAAATCCAAAGTAATTTCTAAATTACCAAATCCCAAAAATGTGTCCCCTTTTGAATTTAAACTCAAATTTCAAAATCCTGTTAGAATTTGAAAAAGTGTTCAATACAAAACTTGTAGAGCTTGAAATTTTGAAGATTCCATATACTGGAAGTTTTTCAAGTTTCCACATGAATTTGAGAGTAATTTGAGAAAACAGATTAAAAATTCAAATTTGGGGGGGACAGCTACAGTAGCCGGCCAATCACCACCGACCACCGCGCGGTATGGGCGCCGGCGAGACGCCGGACGGCTTCGGCCAGCTTCCAGGAGCGCCCTCAACCGCCTGCGCGACGACATGAGCAGTCCCGTGCTGTAGCCGCGACCGTTGCTTACATATATGACCGGGTCACCGTGAACATTTTTTGTTTTCCCTGTTTCGCCACCATCGCCACCGCAGCTCCGCCGCTCGCCGCTGCCGCCGTCTAGCCGCCTTCGGCCACACAAATCGCGCCAACAGAATCGCCGCATCCTCGCGCACCTCATGAACCATCAGCGCTAGCTTAACTCCGCCTGGGTCGCCGCAGCCACCGCTTCCCGTGCTCAACTCCGGCGACCGAGCCGCCTCACGTGGCCAGCCTCTTCCACCACCGCTCTGAGCTTCTCAGGCACCTCGCTGCAACCACTGTGAGCCCCTGATGCTTCCCATGCTCTCTCTTTGGTCGCTACCGCACTGTATCGCCGGGACATCGGTCACCGTGGCAGTCGTGCCACCATGGCCGTCGGGGGAGTCCTTCCGAGGCCGTAGGGTAGCCGCTAGGTGGGAAAATGGGTTCGCCATGTTGTGCTGTTGCTGCAGAGTTGCTGGGTTGGGTGACTGAAGCAGCGCTCGCCGACCGGCCACCGTGCGGGCATGGCCGGGTCGCGGGAGAGAAGGAGAGAGCGGGAGGTTGGCGATGACAGCTGGGGCCGGCTTGTCAGTGAGCGAGAGAGAGAACACGCGCGTGTGCGTGGAGCGGGCCGCGTTGCTGGGCCGCGGACGCGTCGCTGGGCCGAGCGCGGGTGCGGGCGAGCGCGAGCGTGTGGGCGTGTGCGAGCAGGCCGCTCGGCTGGGTTGGACCGGGAGGAGAGAAGGAGTCGGCCCAGTTCGGTATTTGGTTTTGTTTTTCTTTTTCAAAATTTTGAATAGTGATACTATTTGTTTATTTCACTAAAAATTGTGTAGAGTTCCAAAATTCCTGAAATTTTTTGTCTGAGCTTCTCAATGAATAAACTATCTAGGAAAAATGTTAAATCATGAAATTGAGTACTTTGTACAGTAGATTTAATTAGTTCCAATAAAGATTAAATGCCACTTCCATGATTTTTAATAATTTATTTATTAATCCAAAAATTATGAAATTTATTATGACACTGTTTTAGGTCATTCTTAATCTATAGAAAAAGTTTGAGCTTGTTTAGATAAAGTTTGATCAACTATTAATTATGCCCTAATTAGTTAAATAATATATAAATGTTAATTTGATAACTTTAAGTGTTGTGTGCCCTTTTGATTGAGTGATGTCCTTAGGTCACTAATCATTGGTGATCTTTGGCACCTTAATTTCATGTTTGAGCTCGTTAGTAACTTAGTGTAAAAGCTGGTATCGCTGGAGTTGTCGCTTCTAGTTAGTAGGTTTTATGTTTGCGACTGTACCGCGAAGGAAGTTGTACTCAAGTCGTAACTCGTGGCATATCATCATCAAGCATCATGTTTATCATCGAGCATCATGTCAAAGCATGTTATGTACTCATGTCGCTGTTGCCGAGCAAGCTTCCGGAGAAGAGCTATCGTCGATGGGTTTCGGACCAGACGTTGGAGTCCTCAAGTCTGAGTCAGTCGTCATGTTAGAGCAAGGCAAGCCCCGGTGCATTTAAACCCTACCTTGAGTTTTACAAATGTCTTATTATTTATACTATGGTTTATTGCATTAAGTAATTAGGAGTTGAGTGATAACCCAATTGCTGCATTATCATCCTTGATTATTGCGATATCAACCTTGATACCTGTTTACGGAAAATGCGTAGATGCTTTGCTATGCTTAGAAGTTAAGCTTTTAAATGAAATGTTTACATAGCCATGATGGCATACTTAATGAATATTGAAATATAATAATGAACTTGAAAGATCGAGCGGGTGGTTTGGCCACTACTAACATGCATTGGGAAAGGAGTCTCAATGTAGTGTTTTCACCTTGTCAGTTAAGGACCGTCCGTTGTAAGCCGGCCTGTGTTTTGAGACTTTGCAACTAGCCTCATGCCTTGGGTAAGCCCAAAATGTTGGTGATTCCATTACGAGAACGTCTAACCTCGCACTGGGAGTGGAGAGATGGCGGGAGTAGCGTGTACCCTCGGGGCTAGAATCGGGCCGGGTTCGAGGAGTACTGTACTCTCGGGTGGTGATGGACACGTTCTGGTTTTGGGAGATCTAAATGAGGGTTGATATATGCAAGATTCGGTTCTACATATGTCGTGATGTTAGAGATCCCCAGCTAGGTATAATCGGTTCGAATCGTCGTTGCTCCTCGGTTATGGAGACTTGATCACCTGACTTACAGCGTAGTTAAGAACTAGAATGGAAAGAAAGAATGAGAAGTGCTTTGATGATAATTACTTTGATCTAGATTAGGATCACTTAGAATTGGTTAATAAACCATCAATGGTAAAAGTAAAATATTGAAGATAAGGACTTACCTTAGTAAGCTTTTCTGCAAAAGAAAAATTTGATTCTGGAATACCCGTACCTTGATTCCCTAAAGCTAGCATGCCCTTGGAGTCTTTGTCTTAATCGGGTAAGTCTTGTTGAGTACTCTTGTACTCAGGGTTTGTTGAACCCCTTGTTGCAGGCGCAGTTCTTGAACAATTCTGCTTTGAGCCTTGTTGCATGACCGTTGTGGCTGAAGAAATTGACGACGAGTAGACTGTGTGGCCTTTGGGCAAGGCATCTCGCTTGTGTGATGTAATAAAGTTACTACCGATACTTCTCTACTACTGGTTTGTAATAATGTTACATAAGGTTTGAGGTTTGAAAACTGGTTTGTAACCCTAAGTTATTGTAAGACTTCCGCTACTTTACTCTGTTGAATATTTTGAATAAACTGTTGTAATATTGCAATACTCCTGTGATTGGATCCTATTCGGAGGAAAGCAGGCCTTTTAAGTTATGAGGAACATAAGTACGGCTGTTAGAGGTCATTATGACGATGACAGGTACATGTGGGCCATCATAATTAGGAGGTTCTGTGACAGCTGGTACCAGAGCATAATCACTTGAGTTATTGTAGTATTACTTTGCAAAACTTCAAAATGATTTGGGTCAAATAAACTTAATATGGATATTTTGGTCCAAATTGCTTTTGCTTATCTTAATCTATTCTATAGTTTTCTTAGCTCATATTTGAAAGCTTCGTAGTGAAGTATCATGTTATAGTGCCCTATGTTATAATATTGCATGTGTTACTTAACCTTTTCTGTTAGATCGTAAGTACGATGCATGCATCATGTTTAATTAACCTGCTTAAGTTACCTTCCCTTTTAAAGTGGTTTGGGTTAAGTAAGGTTCAATCCTATTCATGCTAACCTTCAGATCCCTTCTATCTGTTCTTATCGTTCTAATTCTATCTTGCTTTAGGATGGCACGTGTGAAGACGACTCCTTGCAAGAAAACGGGTCCGCAAGGAGTGCCATGTCATCAGTTGGCCGCCAGAGGTGATGGAGCAAGCAGTAGCCGCAATCCGAACCCGGATTCGGAATCAGAGGTTGCAAGGCTTACATCAGAGGTAGAGCGACTGAAGCGCAACATGCGTTTTTGGAAGTAGTTCCAGAACGAGTCTCTAGAAAAGGAGACAGAAGCCATGGCTCATGTTCGTGAGTTGGAGCTTTATGTGACACACCTGGAGTAGTACAACACCATTCTGCATGAGGAAGTCCATAGGCTACATGATCTGATGAATCCCAATCATCAGCCTCAGGTAGTAGAAGATGATGTCGGTGTCGTGATTGTTCCTGGTGGAGAGGACAATGAGGAAGAAGATCCGGAAGAAAATGAACCCATGATGGAAAGTGGGGATGATGCAAGTCATGTCACTGGTGCAAGTGCTCCAGAGAATGAGGATGGGGTGATCGTGATCAGCGATGATGATGAGGAGTGAAGTGTTGACATGGATGGTTATGTAACATAGTAGTCTTTCCTGCTTTCTAAGAACCTTAGTGGGTAGTTTCTTGCTTGCGAGCAAGTTTGTAATGAAATAATGTAAGATAAGTTTGATGTGTGTACTAGTACTGTACTAACTGCTTTTTAATTCAATAAAGCAATGTAAATAAACATGGTTTGTATACAACAGATGGATGGTACTGGAACTTCCCAGGATGGGGACAATACTCCGAATCCCCCACCATTCCCACCTACTTTGGCAGAAGCTATTGCCGCACTAGTTAATGCCACTACCTTGTTGGCCCAGAATCAGAATGGAAACCAGGGTCGTCGAGGCCGTAATAATGGAGGAGAAACCACTTATGTGGATTTCACCGATACCCGTCCACCAGTGTTTTCAAAGGCAGATGAGCCGCTAGAGGCGGATGACTAGCTCCGCACCATGGAGCAAAAGTTTGAACTTCTACAGTGCACGGAGTACCAGAAACCTATGTTTGCAGCACAACAACTTAGAGGTGCCGCAGGGGCGTGGTGGGCGAATCTGGTCGCCGCACGGCCTACCGGCCACCGTGTCACTTGGCAAGAGTTTCGTGATGCTTTCATAGCACACTACATTCCAGATGGTGTCATGGCCATGAAGTTAGAAGAGTTTCTCTCGCTGAAGCAAGGGAACCAGACAGTTCTACAGTATGTGGGCAAATTCAATCATTTGTCCCAGTATGCAGCTGAGTATGTGAGCACCGATGCAAAAAAGAAGAGTTGTTTCATGAGAGGTTTGAGTACCAGGATCCAGGAAGCATTGGTCACCTACTATAATGCCACATACCATGAGATAGTCAATGTGGCTATTGCGTTAGAAGAAAAGTCTCGCCTACACAAAGAGTCGAAGAAAAAGAAGCAAGTGTTGTCTAGCCCGTCTGGCGGCACTTTATCTACCACCCTCAGAATCATTTCCGCCCAACTTATCGTCCACCGCAATACCAAGCTCAGTCGTAGACGTTTTTCCATCCTACTGCAACCCCGCAATATCCACAGCAGCCGAATGCCCCTGGTATTCGAAACCAGACTCCAGTAACCCATAATTTTCCCTGCTACAATTGTGGAAAACCAGGCCACTTTTCCAAGGACTGCCCGTATCCAAGGCAGTACAATCCCAACTATCCCAGAGCTCCTGTACCGCAACAGCAGCAGCCTCAGAGCAAGAATAACAATCTTAATGTTCAGAAGGGTAAGAGTGAGAAGAAGAAGACTGGACGTGTATTCTACACTCAAGCGAGTGCAATTCCAGAGGGAGAACCTGTTATGATGGGTATGTTCCCTGTTGCTAATCATCCAGCAGTACTGTTATTTGATTCAGGTGCATCGCATACATTCATAAATCGCACCTTTGTTGTTAAGCATGATATTCCAATTATGGGAACACAAGAAGATTTCTTTATCCAGTCGTCCGGGGGACGACTGTGTACTAAGGAGATGGTACGTGACGTACCTATAGAGTTAGGTGGGCATATATTCCCTACCTCAATGATAATATTACAGAAACAGGATATAGATGTAATCCTGGGTATGAATTGGATGTACCAACGAGGAGCCATTATAGATGCACTGCACAAAACTATAAGGTTTAACTTGCCAGATAATAAATCTCATCTTCTTATCCAACTTCCTATTCCCAAGAGAACAGTTGAAAGGATATGTGCAACTTCAGTACAGGAGATTTGTGATATACCGGTAGTCTATGAATTTCCAGATGTGTTTCCAGATGATCTACCAGGTCTGCCATCGGACAGAGATGTAGAGTTTGTGATTGAGTTAAAACCTGGTACTGCCCCAATATCCAGGAGAGCTTACAGAATGCCACCCAATGAATTGGCTGAACTCAAGGATCAATTGCAAGAGTTACGTGACAAAGGTTTTATCAGACCCAGTTCATCACCGTGGGGATGTCCGGCTCTTTTTGGTCAAGAAAAAGGATTAGACTTTAAGGATGTGTGTCGACTATAGACCATTGAATGAAGTAACCATTAAGAACAAGTACCCGTTGCCTCGCATTGATCTACTCTTTGATCAGCTTGCGGGGGCAAAGGTATTTTCAAAGATCGATCTTCGATCAGGGTACCATCAAATCAAGATTCGACCTGAAGATATCCCAAAGACTGCATTGACCACCAGATATGGACTGTATGAGTACCTAGTTATGTCTTTTGGTCTCACCAATGCACCGGCACATTTCATGTATCTGATGAACTCAGTTTTCATGTCAGAACTTGACAAGTTTGTGGTTGTGTTTATTGATGATATTCTGGTATACTCCAAAAGTGAAGAGCATGCTGAGCATCTCAGAGTAGTTCTAACTCGTATGAGAGATCATCAACTGTATGCCAAGTTCAGTAAGTGTGAGTTTTGGTTAAGAGAAGTGCAATTCTTAGGACATGTGTTGTCAGCAGAAGGAGTAGCAGTAGATCCTGGCAAGGTAAAGGATATTCTAAATTGGAAACCACCAAACTCAGTTCATGAAGTCCGAAGTTTTCTAGGGATGGCGGGTTATTACCGTCGATTCATACCTGACTTTTCAAAGGTAGCCAAGCCAATCACGGAGTTGTTGAAGAATCAAACTAAGTTTCTATGGTCTCCAGAATGTGAGAAAGCTTTTAGAATTCTAAAGAATTCATTGACAACTGCCCCAGTTTTAGCACAACCAGATATAGAAAAGCCATTTGATGTTTACTGCGATGCCTCGGGTATTGGCCTAGGTTGTGTATTGATGTAGGAAGGCAGAGTAATTGCTTATGCTTCGAGACAGTTGAAACGTCACGAAGAGCATTATCCGACACATGATCTTGAACTAGCAGCCGTGGTTCATGCATTGAAAATCTGGTGTCATTACTTGTTGGGTAATACTTGCCACATGTATACATATCACAAAAGCTTGAAGTATATCTTTACTCAGTCAGAATTGAATATGAGGCAAAGAAGGTGGCTTGAATTAATAAAGGACTATGATTTAGAAGTACACTATCACCCTAGAAAAGCAAATGTTGTTGCCGATGCACTCAGTAGGAAGAATCATTGCAATTGTATGACCATAAAGCTAATGGATTACAGTTTGTGTTACGAATTGCAAAAGTTGAATATTGAAATAGTCCAACAAGGTCGGTTGACTAATGTCACAATAGAATCAATAATCAAAGATCAGATTGTATCTATTCAGAGAGAATTCTGGTATAGCTCACATGAAAGAAAAAGTTAGAACCGGTCAACAAACAGATTTTAGTATTGATGAGGCAGATGTGTTGTGGTTTAAGAACCGACTAGTGGTCCCAAAGGTTCCAGAGTTACGTCAGCTCATTCTTGATGAAGCACATAGTACAAGGTTTTCTCTTCATCCAGGGAGTAATAAGATGTATCAGGATCTGAAACAGAGATTCTGGTGGACCAAAATGAAAATTGAGATCGCTAAGTATGTTGCCAGATGTGACACTTGTTGCAAAGTGAAGGCTGTACATTTGAAGTCGGTAGGAATGTTACAACCCTTGCCAATTCCATCTTGGAAATGGAAAGATATCAGTATGGATTTCATTACTGGGTTACCCAAGACCTCAAGAGGCTTTGATTCAATTTGGGTCATTGTGGACCGACTGACAAAGTCATCTCATTTTATTCCAGTCAGAGTGGATTATACTGCTACAACTTATGCTAAAATATATATTGCACAAATCCTGAGTCTTCATGGGGTACCAAAGACCATTGTATCTGATAGAGGTACGTAGTTTGTTAACAATTTTTGGAGACACTTACATGAGTCCCTGGGTACAAAACTTCTGCACAGTACCGCTTATCATCCACAAACAAGTGGTCAGACTGAGAGGGTCAATCAAATTCTAGAAGATATGTTAAGGTCGTGTGCACTTAATTATTCAGACACTTGGGACGAGTGGTTACCTTTAGCAGAATTCTCCTACAATAATAGTTATCAAGAGAGTATCAAAATGGCACCGTTTGAAGCATTGTATGGCCACAGGTGCAGAACTCCATTGAATTGGTCAGAACTGGGAGAAAGGTGGTTTTTCGGTGTTGATCTTGTGAAAGAAACAGAAGAAAAAGTTAGACAGATCCAGAATAATCTGAAAGTTGCTCAGTCTCGACAAAAGAGTTATGCTGATAAAAGGCGTAGACCCTTGGTATTCCAAGTAGGAGATTATGTTTATTTGAAAGTATCACCCATGAAGGGAGTTAACCGATTTGGAGTCAAAGGCAAACTCACACCGCGTTATGTTGGCCCATTTCAAATTATTGAGAGATGTGGAAAGGTGGCATATAAGTTAAAGTTGCCTGAACAACTGTCAGCCGTGCACAATGTATTTCATGTATCCCAAATGAAAAAGTGTCTGCAAGTACATGATCAAGTTGTTGATGTTGATGGAGTTGAACTTGAACCGGATTTGACATATTCTGAACATCCTGTTCGAGTTTTGGATCAAAAGGATCGTGTTACTCGAAGTAGAACAACTAAATGGTACAGAATACAATGGAATCAACATTCAGAAGAGGAAGCCACCTAGGAATCGGAAGATTACCTGTTGGAGAATTTCCCCAAGTTCCTTGCTTCTATCTAAGTTGCAATTTTCTTCTTTAAAATTGTAATCTGTTCTTTTAAAAATCTTTGTAGTGTAGAAAAACCCCTACCTGTTCTGTAGACAAGTCTTGGACGTGTTTGCTTGACACGTTTCCTTTTTCCATTACTTAACTCAAGGCTTTAAATCTCGGGGCGAGATTTCTTTAAGGGGGAAGGGCTGTAACACCCCAGGTGTTATAGTGCTAATTAATCTGCCATGTCATCATAATGCATCGCAAAGCATCCTTGATTAGGTCAACCTTGTTATGCATCAACTAAAACAAGTTTACTTATCTAGATTGGATGTGCTTCTCCGTGGTGTGATTCGAACCCGAAAACCCTAATTTCGAATGCCACCGCAAAATACTTAGTCCGTGCCCTGCGTAATTTGAGGTTGGTGACTATGTTACACACTAGTGTCAAATGTAGGGTATGAGCTCAAGTACAACACCTAAAATGAAGCTCCAAGTTTGAGTTTGAGTTGGAGTCCCAAAACTTGTCACGAGTTTTCTGATTCGAATTCAAATTCAAATTTGGGGAAAAATGTAAAAGAATTTCAAAAGCTAAATTGGTCAACCAAGAGTGGCATTTGGTCAACCATATCATGTTGGTCCAAATGATGCCCTTGGATGCTGGTTTGATCACTAAGTAAACACTAATCAAAGTAGCAACAAATTTCAATTGAAAATTCCTCCGAAAACCCTAAATTTCAAAACCATGTTTTACCCCTTTTGAAATAATTCAAAATCTAAGCAAAATTTGGGAAAAAGTTTAAAACCAAGTTTGTAGAACTTTTCATGGGCTACAACTTTGGTGTTTTGAGTTTTCAAAGTTTTAGTGTAAAATGTGGAGCAATTTTGAAAATAAACAAATTTCAGATTTGACTCATTTTTGTCCCCAAACTAAGATTTCAAAATGGAGGCAGAATTTGAAAATGTTTTGAACAGCAAAGTTGTAGGTCTTGTCAAGATGTACAACTTTGGTGTTTGGAGATTTTGAAGTTTCAATATGAAATCCAAAGTAATTTCTAAATTACCAAATCCCAAAAATGTGTCCCCTTTTGAATTTAAACTCAAATTTCAAAATCCAGTTAGAATTTGAAAAAGTGTTCAATACAAAACTTGTAGAGCTTGAAATTTTGAAGATTCCATATACTGGAAGTTTTTCAAATTTCCACATGAATTTGAGAAAACAGTTTAAAAATTCAAATTTGGTGGGGACAGCTACAGTAGCCGGCCAATCACCGCCGACCACCGCGCGGTATGGCGGCGGCGAGACGCCGGACGGCTTCAGCCAGCTTCTAGGAGCGCCCTCGACCGCCTGCGCGATGACATGAGCAGTCCCGTGCTGTAGCCGCGACCGCTGCCTACATATATGACCGGGTCACCGTGAACATTTTTCGTTTTCCCTGTTTTCGCCACCGTCGCCACCGCAGCTCCGCCGCTTGCCGCTGCCGCCGTCAAGCCGCCTCCGGCCACGCAAATCGCGCCAACAGAATCGCCGCATCCTCGCGCACCTCGTGAACCATCAGCGCTAGCTTAACTCCGCCTGGGTCGCCGCAGCCACCGCTTCCCGTGCTCAACTCCGGCGACCGAGCCGCCTCACGTGGCCAGCCTCTTCCACCGCCGCTGATGCTTCCCATGCTCTCTCTTTGGTCGCTACTGCACTGTATCACCGGGACGTCGGTCACCATGGCAGTCGTGCCGACATGGCCGTCGGGGGAGTCCTTCCGAGGCCGTAGGGTAGCCGCTAGGTGGGAAAATGGGTTCGCCATGTTGTGCTGTTGCTGTAGAGTTGCTGGGTTGGGTGACCGAAGCAGCGCTCACCGGCCGGCCACCGTGCGGGCATGGCCGGGTCGCGGGAGAGAAGGAGAGAGCGGGAGGTTGGCGATGACAGGTGGGGCCGGCTTATCAGTGAGCGAGAGAGAGAACACGCGCGCGCGCGGAGCGTGCTGCGTTGCTGGGCCGCGGACGCGTCGCTGTGCCGAGCGCGGGTGCGGGCGAGCGCGAGCGCGCGAGCGCGTGTGAGCGGGCCGCTCGGCTGGGCTGGACCGGGAGGAGAGAAGGAGTCGGCCCAGTTCGGTATTTGGTTTTGTTTTTCTTTTTCAAAATTTTGAATAGTGATACTATTTGTTTATTTCACTAAAAATTGTGTAGAGTTCCAAAATTCCTGAAAATTTTTTGTGTGAGCTTCTCAATGAATAAACTATCTAGGAAAAATGTTAAATCATGAAATTGAGTACTCTGTGCAGTAGATTTAATTAGTTCCAATAAAGATTAAATGCCACTTCCATGATTTTTAATAATTTATTTATTAATCCAAAAATTATGAAATTTATTATGACACTGTTTTAGGTCATTCTTAATATATAGAAAAAGTTTGAGCTTGTTTAGATAAAGTTTGATCAACTGTTAATTATGTCCTAATTAGTTAAATAATATATAAATGTTAATTTGATAACTTTAAGTGTTGTGTGCCCTTTTGATTGAGTGATGTCCTTAGGTCACTAATCATTGGTGATCTTTGGCACCTTAATTTCATGTTTGAGCTCGTTAGTAACTTACTTAGTGTAAAAGCTGGTATCGCTGAAGTTGTCGCTTCTAGTTAGTAGGTTTTCTGTTCGCGACTATACCGCGAAGGAAGTTGTACTCAAGTCGTAACTCATGGCATATCATCATCAAGCATCATGTTTATCATCAAGCATCATGTTAAAGCATGTTATGTACTCGTGTAGTTCACGCTTTCGAAGAAGTCGTTGTTGTCGAGCAAGCTTCCGGAGAAGAGCTATCGTCGGTGGGTTCCGGACCAGACGTTGGAGTCCTCGAGTCTGAGTCAGTCGTCATGTCAGAGCAAGGCAAGCCCCGGTGCATTTAAACCCTACCTTGAGTTTTACAAATGTCTTATTATTTATACTATGGTTTATTGCATTAAGTAATTAGGAGTTGAGTGATAACCCAATTGCTGCATTATCATCCTTGATTATTGCGATATCAACCTTGATATCTGTTTACGGAAAATGCGTAGTATGCTTCGCTATGCTTAGAAGTTAAGCTTTTAAATGAAATGTTTACATAGCCATGACGACATACTTAATGAATATTGAAATATAAGAATGAACTTGAAAGATTGGGCGGGTGGTTTGGCCACTGCTAACATGCATTGGGAAAGGAGTCTCAATGTAGTGTTTCCGTCTTGTTAGTTAAGGACCGTCTGTTGTAAGTCGGCCTGTGTTTCGAGACTTTGCAACTAGCCTCATGCCTTGGGTAAGCCCAAAATGTTGGTGATTCCATTATGAGAATGTCTAACCTCGCACTGGGAGTGGAGAGATGGCGGGAGTAGCGTGTATCCTCGGGGCTAGAATCGGGCCGGGTTCGAGGAGTACTGTACTCTCGGGTGGCGATGGACACGTTCTGGTTTTGGGAGATCTAAATGAGGGTTGATATATGCAAGATTTGGTTCTACATATGTCGTGATGTTAGAGATCCCCAGCTGGGTATAATCGGTTCGAATCGTCGTTGCTCCTTGGTTATGGAGACTTGATCACCTGACTTACAGCGTAGTTAAGAACTGGAATGGAAAGAAAGAATGAGAAGTGCTTTGATGATAATTACTTTGATCTAGATTAGGATCACCTAGAATTGGTTAATAAACCATCAATGGTAAAAGTAAAATATTGAAGATAAGGACTTACCTTAGTAAGCTTTTCTGCAAAAGAAAATTTTGATTCTGGAATACCCGTACCTTGATTCCCTAAAGCTAGCATGCCCTTGGAGTCTTTGTCTTAGTCGGGTAAGTCTTGTTGAGTACTCTCGTACTCAGGGTTTGTTGAACCCCTTATTGCAGGCGCGGTTCATGAACAATTCTGCTTTGAGCCTTGTTGCATGACCGTTGTGGCTGAAGAAAGTGACGACGAGTAGACTGTGTGGCCTTTGGGCATGGCATCTCGCTTGTGTGATGTAATAAAGTTACTACCGATACTTCTCTACTACTGGTTTGTAATAATGTTACATAAGGTTTGAGGTTTGAAAACTAGTTTGTAACCCTAAGTTATTGTAAGACTTCCGCTACTTTACTCTGTTGAATATTTTGAATAAACTGTTGTAATATTGCAATACTCCTGTGATTGGATCCTGTTCGGAGGAAAGCAGGCCTTTTAAGTTATGAGGAACATAAGTACGGCTGTCAGAGGTCATTATGACGATGACGGGTACATGTGGGCCATCATAATTAGGAGGTTCTGTGACAGTTATGTCCCTAGAACTCCAGTTATGCATTTTTGAAGTTCTTGTCAATTTTCTGTCCATATTGGTACAAATCTGAAACATTAGCATTTTTGGTCTTGTTAATCTATGAATTTGCTTTTGGTATGAATAACTGAAGTGTAGTCATCTTCCTAAGCTTTCTAGAAAGTCTAGGATCACCTTTGTGGGATGTCTACAACCTTAGTTATGGTTGAAACAAGTAACTACTGTGCTGCCATCCAGATTCTTTGAACATACTAAGTTAGCTACCATAGATAACGTTTGTTTGGACTAAACTTGTAGTTAGTTCTTGCTTTAGATAAAGCTTGTTAGGGGTGAGCCTAGTGATTAGTAATGATTGTTGTGTGTGAGCTTTTCGCTTGGTAATAGTTGCTTGAGTTTGTTTGTGTAAGTTTCTTCATGTGTTGCTTGAAGTTATGATACGTGTATGTATGCTTGTTATCTAGGTAGTACCCTAGTTGTCACCTCGTTTGTCCTCGGTGAGCATACGAGGGTCGCATAGCTTTATCCTAGAACAACGTTCACGTTACATAATTGTATGGTTGTTGTCTTCAATTAGGTTTTCTCTCTTAGGAGCCTGAGCCTATAGACTTGATGGTTAGCCCTTGAATGTTTGTATCCATGCCTTTGCTTGACCGAAAGCCCAAAGTTTAGTTCTCCGATATGTTTGCATAAGCCGTGGATGTTTTGCAACCCTTTTTGTGAAGACCCTTGTCGACTGACCAACCAAGTTAACTCTCATCAACTCTAGCCTTTGACCATTCGTCGTACATTGCCAGTTGTGGAGACCGTACCCAAATCCATGTTGGACCTTCCGGTTACCTCTCCCAAAGGTTAGCTAGTGTGACGTAATGTCTCTCTGCTATGGCCTCAAAATCATTTGCTTGCAAATTCGTGTATCACCTTATCGACTCAATCTTTGATTACATATCGGTTTTCGCCCTTGAAGTTGGTTTAATCCATTCCCAACCTTCCCAAGTCTCGGGATGGTTACTAGTCTTAATCTCATGTTGTTGTCTAACATGACCAAATCTCATGGTAATCTTTCATCTTGTCATCACCTTGGTAGGACGCAAGGCATGCGTGGAATTAAGCAAAAATCTCATACTTTGTCGCATTCGGCAATTGAGTTATGGTCTCTTGTGCTGTGTTTTGATCTATGGATACCTCCTTGTTGATTCTAAACCTTGTGACTATCTTTGCTTGCTATCCCTCCTTGGTATGGTGCTTGTTCGAACAACCCAATCTGTGCCATTTGAAATTCCTCGTTGGGTGTAGGTTCAGTAATGGTGTTACGATTACTATTCTGCGGTACCGCGACGAAACCTAGGGCCTCCTTGTGACCGGCCGGCACATGGTAGTGCTGGTGGGCACGCGCTGGTATCGAGGTTGCTACTCATGGCCCATTATGGAACTACATCGATGTGGGCTTTCTTGTGAGATGTTCCTTGGTTATCTTCCCATATCATATCGTAAGATCCATATCTTAGACCAAAAGTAGTGGAGTTTCCTTCTGAAGTTGCTAAGAGGATAACCTTTGAAGAATAGGTCACCGACATAAACATTAACAGACTGCAATAGGTGGTAGGCAAGTGACTCTACTTAGTTGTCCTTGTATTGACGACCACCATCCAGTGAGCAAAATATCTCATCTCTGTTGGATAAAGAGGAACACACAACACTTAATATTGGACAAGTCATCCGTTGGATAAGACTCGATCATCACATTGTGTATATGACGAAGTTATCCAAGTCTCAATCTTGTATGCATAATGACCATACCGTCGAGATCAACCATCTCTGGTGAGACTCCTTATCAGCTGACTTCGATGACAACCATCTGTTGTAAGTCAACCACATTTATTGTGATCAAGAGTGAAGATTTGGAACTTTTTAGTGTTGAGAGACAACTGATTAGTTACCAATAGGAAGGTAATCTCCAACTAGGTAACGACTCCTTGGTAGCTATGAAGGCTATGTCTTACAGAGCAATAACCAACAAGAAGTTAATCAACTAGCCAACAACTTGAGTGATACCCTATCTTCCACAGCCATTGTGACCAAGTCAATTCCATCTTGGACAATCACACAGCGAGTGCAAGGTGTTCTATCAACTAAAGTGAAGAATTAGAGAAAGCATGCCCTAGTTTCAATTAGCATCCTTGTGCCCTTAGGTGCCACAAACGGTTTGTTCATAACTCTATTGGATGAAGTATTGAGGACTATTCAGAAATGGTTCCTTATTCTTGTAGAAAGATCCTCCAGGCAGAGTATGCATTTTGCCCTGCAAAAGTAACCCGCAAGTTCAAAGCGTGTGCATCCTCAGATTGGTATTGTCACACCCATTTTTAAGAACAAAAATAGGATGCATAAAGTACTCATGTGCGCCCCAGGTCATGATCGCACACATAAGCAGACAAATTACATAGTATCATCACAGTGCTTATTACATAACGAATATATGTTTAAAACATAGTCTTGAACAATAAACAATAATATCTAATAATAATCTTCAGCGGAAACTCCACACAGGGACATGGTTGACTGGTTGACACCAAGACTAGTACTCATTACGGTAATCCTCATCATAATCTTCATCTGTTATGGTGGAAATAGCAAGAGTGAGTCTATGTCGAACTCAACAAATATAACACAGGGTTCATGAGGCTCAAATGGCTAGACACTGTTTAACTGCGGTTAGCTTTTAATCTTATAACTTTCATTTGAGTAGCATCAAGATAAACCACTTCCCATTAAAGAACCAATGATCAATTGCAATAATGATAACGAATAACATTAACAAGAGCATAATATTAATCAACAATAATTAAACATAATATAACAATGGTGATCTTCTATTCCGTAAGAATACCCAAGGCCGCTCGTATCCGTGAGCACGGCTAGTATACCAGTTTTTAACTCTGCGCAGAGGTGTACACTTTCACTGTGAGTCATGATTTCCAAATGAGTGGGGAGATCAAACCCAAACACCCAAAAACCATATAAAGCCATTCAAGAGTTCGTCTAACAAGTTAGGGCCATTAGATTCACTCGGCAGGCAGATGTAGAACCCCCCTTCCCTGTGGCACAACAACCGCAGCCTATACACACTAGGCCAGGGGCTCGCACTACACCCAAAGTGTCAAGCCATTCTTACGCCATTTAAGGTAACCTCTAACGAGCTAGAAAAGGTCTCTTGAACAACTAAAGCCAGAGCCATATAGCCCTCACAGCTGTACTGTCAATCCCGGTTAATGCTTACAGATAAGTCCTTATGGAGAGTAACTAGAGCACCAAAAATAACACATAGGCTCTAGTCCCCTTTTAACAATAATTAAACCATCTTAATAATTGGTTGCTTGATCCATTAATCATATCACAAGATCATTGTTCTTAATTTAAGCACTAGCCATAGCTACCCATATGCATACCCAAGGTTGACAAGGAATCAAGACATCAAACACTAAGTTATAATCTCTAAGGTTGTCAAGGTAAGCATATGCATATGTATGATAATTTTGATGAATAGGTAACAAGGATAGTCCTGTGTTATACTTGCCTTGATCAAAGCTCTCCAAGTAGTACTGCTGACTTGGCTCAAAGTAATACTCCGAATCGTCCAAATACTGCTCACCTTCTATACTCGATCATCAATCAACAACATACATGCATCCAATCAAACATACACGAAGCAAACAAATAGATATAATTAGAACAGTACACCAACAGTAACAAAACAGTAATAAAAGTTCATAAAACTCTTCTACACGTTTCTACGATCACACAGACGCAAAGATCACCAAAATCGGAGTTAAAACGTAGAAGTTATGAATTTTCTAAGATTTCCTATAGATCAATAAATACTTAATTATAAACTCGAAAAATAAATTATCAAAACTAACTGTAAAATTATACTAACATGTAGAGTTCGCAATTACGAACCTAACGCAATTTGAATGGATCAAATCGGAGTTAAAACGAAGTTTTTATGGCTAAAACAGTGCTAGTGGCAAAACTGTAAATTGCTGAAAACGTATTTTTGAATTAACCGGTTGAAAATACGCTTTCAAAATACAAAAGCGTAATCTCCTGGAATGCGCCAAGGACCGCGGGTTGTTTACTAAAAAGTGCAGGGTCTCTTTAGAAAGATTACCCGCGAAGGGGTATCTTCTAATCTGGACCGTTGATCTGAAGATGGACGGCTCGGGTTCAATCTAGATGAAAACAGTGTTCTTCCTCAACGCCGGCCGGCGATCACCATGGCCGGCCGCCTTGTATCTCGCCGGAGTTCTCCAAAAACGGGTTTCCGGCCATCCCCGACCAAAAGAAAAACACCAGAAGGAAGTGGAGAACGTCACGAACTCACCTAGGAAGAAAACGGAGGCTCGAATAGCTTGGGGGCAGCGTGCAGCACGGTAGGGCGGACGGTGGTACCCTACAGCCGCCGGCACGACACTGTGAACACCCCAAACACCAATTTAGATGGAAAAAGAGTTTGTGAACCTCTGAAATCTATTGCCAAGCTGACCAATTAACATACCGTGATGATTGAATCGGCAACGAGCAACAACCCACAGCGACCACAGCGGGTTTCTTGCGGCGGCTCGGCTAGGGCACAACCCGGACTTCGAAATTGGAGAAAAAGAGAAGGGGCAGGCTCGGGCCATCTTATAAAGAGGCAAGGCAAGGCAATCTCTCCCAAATCCCGGAGAAATCGAACACGGCAACCGAATTTTCGCCGGCGGATTCGAGTCCAACTCGAAGCAGAGGAAGGAGACGCTGTCGCGTGGGGCCCAAATGTCAGCAAAACGGAAAGGAAGAGAAGGGCGCGGCTTCGGGCTGGCCGACCGGATCGGGCCGCGCAGCAGGCTGGGCTGTTCCACCGACGCGAGCAAGAGGACAAGCTTGGGCCGCCGGTCGCTGGCTGCCGAGCCCAGCAGGTAAGCAGGTGAGTCTTTCTTCTTTTTTTTTTATTTGTTTATTTTCAAAACCATTTAAAGAAATTTCAAATTCAAATCAAATGTAAGCAAAATCACACCACTCAATAAAAATATATGCAACAGCATGAATGCAACACAACATTTATTTTATTATTATTTTAAATTGGACTTTATTTGTTAAATTATTTCAATTTTTGTTATCTCTAAAATTTGGGTGTTACAAATTCTACCCCCCTTAAAAGAATCTCGTCCTCGAGATTGGATTGCTTACTCAAACAACTGCGGATGTGATTTCCTCAATTCATCCTCTCTTTCCCAAGTTGCCTCTGCCTCTGAATACCGATTCCACTGTACTTTGCACATCTTAATAACCCGACTTCGAGTAACCCTCTCAGCAGTCTCTAAAATCTTAATCGGAATCTCTTCATATGTAAGATCCTCCTTAACAGTCAATTCTTCCAAAGGTATCTGCTCCTCAGGCACCCTCAAACACTTCTTAAGTTGTGAAACATGAAACACATCATGCACCCCAGATAAATTCTCAGGTAACTCTAATTGATAAGCAACTTCCCCACGTCTAGCAATAACTTTAAATGGTCCAACATACCTTGGTGCTAGTTTACCTTTCATGTTAAATCTCTTCACACTTCTCATAGGTGACACCTTCAAATAAACATAATCACCTACTTCAAAAACTAGATCTCTTCTCCTATTATCAGCATAACTCTTCTGACGAGACTGTGCCACTCTCAAATTCTCACGAATCACTCGCACTTGATCTTCTGCGTTTCTAAGAACATCTGTACCAAACACCTGAGATTCACCTGTCTGATCCCAAAACAATGGAGTTCTACACTTACGTCCATACAAAGCTTCAAACGGTGCCATCTTAAGACTCTGTTGATAACTGTTATTGTAAGAAAATTCTGCATAAGGCAAACTCTTATCCCAACTAATTCCATATTGCAATGCACAGGCCCTCAACATATCCTCTAATACCTGGTTGGTCCTTTCAGTCTGCCCATCTGTCTGTGGATGATATGCTGTACTAAAATTTAGCTTAGTTCCTAAAGATTCATGTACAACCTTCCAAAAATGTGATGTAAATTGCGAACCTCGATCAGATACAATCTTCTTCGGAACTCCGTGCAAACACACTATCTTCTCCATATACAACTCTGCCAATTTTGGTCCTTGATAGGTAGTTCTAACTGGTATAAAATGAGCAACTTTAGTTAAACGATCTACTATCACCCAAATAGAGTCATAACCTTTCTGAGTACGAGGTAACCCCACTATAAAGTCCATACCAACTTCTTCCCACTTCCACTCAGGAATCTTCATTGGTTGCAGCAATCCTGCAGGTCTCTGATGCTCAGCTTTTACCCTCTGACACGTGTCACATATTGCTACATACTCAGCCACATCACGCTTTAATCCAACCCACCAATACTTCTGTTTGAGATCTAGATACATCTTAGTACTACCAGGATGAATAGAATAAGCTGACTCATGAGCCTCACGAAGAATTGCCTGTCTAATAGCTTGATCCTCAGGTACACACAGCCTCTTTCCAAACCACAAAATTCCATTATCATCCATTCTAAAGCCTGGTGACTTACCAATCACTATATCCTCCGCTATCTTCTTTAGTTTCTCATCCTTCAATTGACCCTTATAGATCTCTTGCTCTAAAGTAGGCTCTATTACTAATTCCATTGCATTAGTAACAATTCCCAAGTTCAGATATTCAAATTCAGCACATAACTCACTAGTCATAGACAATGTTCTTATCTCATTGGCATAACTCTTCCTACTAAGAGCATCAGCTACTACATTAGCCTTACCAGGATGATAGTGTATCTCAATATCATAATCCTTAATCAACTCCAACCATCTGCGTTGCCTCAAATTCAGATCTGACTGAGTGAAAATATACTTCAAACTCTTATGATCAGTGTATATATCACTCTTATGTCCAATCAAATAATGTCTCCAAATCTTTAAAGCATGAACAACAGCTGCTAACTCCAAATCATGTGTAGGATAATTCAACTCATGCTTTCTCAACTGTCTAGATGCATAAGCCACAACTCTGCCTTCTTGCATAAGAACACATCCCAAACCTTGACGAGAAGCATCACAATAAATAGAAAACTTCTTACTCAAATCTGGTAAAACCAAAACTGGCGCTGTAGTCAACCTCTTCTTCAACTCCTCAAAACTAGCTTGACATTTATCAGACCACACAAATTTAGCATTCTTTTCTAACAGAGATGTCATAGGTTTAGCAAGTTTAGAAAACCCTTCAATGAACCGTCTATAATATCCAGCTAAACCCAAGAAACTGCGAATCTCGCTAACATCTGTAGGTGGTTTCCAATTCAATACATCTTTCACCTTGCCTGGATCCACCGATATACCTCCATTAGAAACAATATGACCAAGAAAAGAAACTTCCTTCAACCAAAACTCACATTTACTTCGCTTCGCATACAGTTTATGCTCTCTAAGCTTCTGCAATACCAACCTCAAATGTTCAGCATGCTCTACCTCGGTCTTGGAAAATACCAGTATATCATCAATAAACACTACCACAAACTTATCCAAGTATTCCATGAACACCTTATTCATCATATACATAAAGTATGCAGGTGCATTGGTTAACCCAAACGACATAACCGTATACTCATACAATCCATACCTTGTAGTAAAAGCTGTCTTTGGAATATCAGAGGCACGAATCTTCAACTGATGATATCCCGAACGTAAATCAATCTTAGAAAACACACAAGCACCTCTCAACTGATCAAACAAGTCATCAATCCGGGGCAAAGGATACTTATTCTTGATAGTTACTTCATTTAGTGACCGATAATCAACACACATCCTCTGACACCATCTTTCTTATCAACAAAAATAACTGGTGCTCCCCAAGGTGATGAACTAGGTCGAATAAAACCTTTATCTTGTAATTCTTTAATTTGTTTCTTAAGGTTCCTTCTAATTCATCTACTCCATCCTATATGGTCGTTTGGCTATAGGTGCAGTTCCAGGTAATAATTCAATAAGAAATTCAATGTCTCGGTCAGGTGGCATACCTGGCAATTCATCAGGGAAGACATCCGGAAATTCCTCAATCACTGAATCTCATTAATAGTATCTTCAATCTGATTCACCACCGCGGTTGGTTGCTTCTGCATTGCTACATCCACATTGATTTTATCTCCATTAGGCGCAGTCACAACTACCACTTTCTGCTGACACTGAATCTCTGCCTGATTTTGCATCATCCAGTCCATACCAATATCACATCAATCCCAGATGTCCTCAACACTATAGGAGTTATCTTAAACTCTACCCCCTTAATACCATACTAATTGGAAGACAACGATTACTGGTTTGCATGGTACCTCCAGGTGAATTTACTAAGAGAGGTTCTTTCATAGCTAGCATGGGTATACTATGCATTTTAACAAAATATTGGATATGAATGTATGAGATGCTCCAGAGTCAAAAAGAACAGTTGCGGGAGTGGAATGTACATTGAACGTACCAATCATACTTCTGGTGCATTATGAACTGTATCAGAAGACACGTGATTCACCCTTCCATACCCAAATGCCTCTGGTTGCTCTTCTGGCTCTGAGGAGTCTGTTGGTTCTGCTTCTCAGGACAATTATAAGACAAATGGCCCTCTTTACCACAGACAAAGCATCTAATAGGAGTGCTGGGAGAATTATTCTTCATGGGGGTAGCATTGGGATTTCCAGTGCGAGAGTCTGTTGCCCAGTCTGCTGATACTGTTGACGCTGTGGATATGATGAACGCTGTTGCGACTGATTGCTTTGCCAATTTTGGGACCACCTCAGATTTGAATGCGATTCCCTGGCTAACCGGTCCTGAAACTTCTGATGAAAGCCATGCTGAAAATTTGTGCGTTGACGGTTGTTGCTTCCTGAGCCTTGCACCTTCATCTTTCTCTTCCTATCCATCTCCTTACGCTCATTATCCAGCACAATAGCCTTGTTCACCAGCTCTTGAAAACTAGCATAGTTATTCCCCTTCAGTTGCAAGCGAAGATCATAATAGATTCCCTTCAGAAAGACGCTGCTTGTCTGCATCTTCCCTAACTTCATTGGAGCATAGCGAGCCAACTGAGTAAATTTGTCATGATATTCGCTCACACTCATCTGTCCCATCCTCAGGTTTCTGAATTCTTCCTGCTTCAGCTCATTATACCTTCAGGAATATGACGAGCTCGAAAATCTCTAACAAACTCATTCCAAGTAATAGGAGGAGCATTGTCAGGGCGTGCAGCCTGGTACGACTCCCACCAAGTCTGAGCTGTTCCTTGTAACTACCAGATGCATACAACACCTTCTCCATATCATTGCATTGGGCTATGTTCAGCTGTTTCTCCACCGCCCTCACCCAATCATCTGCTTCTAAAGGATCAGCAGCATGAGAAAACACTGGAGGGCGTCCCTTCAAAAAATTCTCCACGCTTATCCCTTACTTGAACAGGTGGTGGTCCTCCAACAGGGGGATTGTTCTGCATAATGCTGCATAAACATCTGCATCAGCTGATTCTGAGTTTGCATGAGTTCCTCCCATAGTAACGGGTGGATTAACACCCCCACGACCTCTGCCACGACCTCTGCCTGACATCTGTTTCCAAAACACAGAAGATGGATTTCAGTACAAACCGAGATGATGTATACAATAGATAAACAAAATCTGATTTTCTGGGCGAACTC